>JABSTQ010010064.1:0-179196 GCA_013358835.2 Ixodes persulcatus
CCGCCACACCAATCAGCGTAAGTAATTTCTTTCTCTATATATATAGATTCTCCGTAGGAGTCACATTTCCCTGGTGAACGGGATACCAGTTTATCGCTCCAAGCCCCTCTATCTCGTTGACTTGTAGGAAAGTGTGGGGACATGCCGCTGGATGTCGCCATGTCCAGTTTAGAGCAATTGGTGATATTCACCCAAGATACCGCGAGTCGCGCGGCATATCTCATTGGTGACCTTCAAACTGTTGACATGTTCGCAAGGTGTCGTATGCCCCAGGCAACGAACGCTCTCCGTCATTCGTGTGGTGAAGATCGAGCTGTCGAGATGTTTGCGAGTGGACGTCTGACTAGTTGCACGGGAGAACATACTCGCTGGAGCAAGATAGAAGTCTGCATTGGAGAATGTAAACCAAACAGCGACTTCTTTGTGACTGCACCGGAACTGCTCATCGACCTGGTTGTGTTCAGCAAGTTCCCTCCCTTCGAAGTGGACCCAGTTGTGTTTCGGGTAGTGTCCCGCGTGTATGGGGACTACGAGGGAAAGGACAAGGAGTGCGAACGCAACAGGGTTCTTTCACGTTTTTGTTAGGATGGGTGAGCAAAGGGATGTCCAGAGTGGCCGAAGAAGAAACGACGGAAGTGCTGGAGTTTTTCTCGGACACGGTGTATACCACCAAGCGGTCAGTGCAGTGCAAGTATCACATCGAAGCAACCTACGTGCATCGCTGGTCGCGGATGCTCTTCACCACAGGCTGGTCACTGCGGATAGTGGGAACTCGTAGAAATAAACGAACAACTCTATTTCGTCTTTCTTTCTTTTTGCCCGACCCGATAGAAAAAATCGCACCTCGCTATCGGTACGCTCCGTCTGGTGTTGGCCGAGTTCACGATCGGTCGTTAGAATAAGTGATAAATTTTATGTGAGCCTTTTCTCGAATTCCTCCAGCGAAATATTTCACGATAATACTTTAAGTAAGTTTAAGGTACAGCTGTACCAACCTTTCATATTAAATTAACTGTATGAGGTCGTCCTAGAGGAATTAAATTCTCCATTTTGCATCAAGAATGTGACGAGGCCATCTAGTGAGATCCATTTGGTCAGACCAACGGATGCTAGGCATTTGAAGTCCAACAAAAAGATTCGAATCCCTGCAAAACAAGACGTCCTCTCGTTTGTGAGAAGCGAGTTGAGAGAATTGTTCGGTCCCAAAGCGAGCCTAGATCGAAAAGAAAGTTGTTATTCCATAACCTTCCAGAGAAACAATGGTTTAATTGCACATGTTTCCCTTAGCTAAAAAAACTTGGCTTTTTAGAACAAATATTTCGTATAGGTCAGCCTATGGAAGGCCGTCCCATAGATGAAGAGACGTTCGATACAGAGGTTGAGATAGAGCTCACAAGGATTAAGCACGTCGTGACACAAGACCGAATTGAGATCCTTGAGGGATTACACGAATCGGCAGAACACCTCATTGACACGAAAATCAGTGCATTCCAATCTACACTTACACTCCCTCCTTCGAAAACGTTGCTTCGTCGTTGCCCCTAAATAAAACTCGTACCTTTGCAGTTCCATCACAATGGATATATATAGTGATCAATCAGCACTTATCACAGATGCTCGGATTTGGTGAAAATATAGTGTGTATCTCCTTTACAGTGGCAGAAGCGGAAGCGGTCCTAAGTGTCAAACTTAGGACCGCTTCTGTTTCTTGTATTTATTAGCGATATTGCAATGTGCGTAAAGAACGCGCAGATGCGTTTATTCGCTGATGATATTAAGATCTTCATGAGAATACAATCGGAGGATGACTGCGCTCTTTTACAGAATGATGTGTCACGTGTTTCAGACTGGTGTCTTGATAACTTTTTACTTATCAACCCTGATAAAACAAAACAACTTACCATGTGTAGAAAACGTGAAATTATTTCTTATCCGTATCTACTTCGCAATTCTACTATCCAACGTGTCCTTCAAGTCCGTGACCTTGGAGTGTATTTTGACAGCAACCTTTCTTTTTCACATTATGTTAGCGAAATTGTTGCCTCTGCTCTTAGAGTGATGGGAATGATATCGCGCCTTACGCGGGACTTTTCAAATCATTGGTGCGTGGTGCGCTTGTTTTGCTCCTTGGTTAGGGTTAGACTCGAGTTCTGCAGTGTTGTGTGGAACTCGCTGAATTCATCTGATGCGGCACAAATTGAAAGAGTGCAGAAACGATTTATTCGTATTGTTTATGATAGGTACTTGGAAGGAGATGTTTCTACGACTACGAATATATTCTTAAAGATTTGTTTTTGCAGAACTTGTTAAATAGAAGAATAGCTCGCGACGTTCTATTTTTACATAAGGTTGTACACGGTCGTGTAGATAGTGAATTAGTGTCATCGTTAAAATTTCACGTACCGGCACGTTTTGTTAGAGGATTTAGTATATTTTACCCCTCCATTCAATCGAAATTGTCACCGTTGGTAAGGATGCAGATTTGTTGTAATGAACTGTCCTCTCATGTTGATATCTTTTCAGATATATCAGTGTTTAGAAGGGAGCTAAATTTCTATCTTTTTAATTCCTGATTGCATGTTAGTCTGTTCTTTTTTACAGGTGGAAGACATTGTGTTAAGTCATGTACTACCATTTTATGTGCCACCACACTATGACCTAGTGGTCGTTCTGGGGCATGATTCAAATAAAGCATTATTATTATTATTATTGACCGTGAAGTCACATTATATCCGAATAATTACATATATACGTATTGCGATATCGTAGAAGCAGAACACGTTGGTGATGTGAAAGCCCTACGTTTGAGAGTCGTACCTTTCGTGGTGACCGAGCGAAATGAGATGATATCATATTCATTCAATTTGTTACAATATAAGAGTGTGATCTTGAAGGAAGTCAACACCGTTTGTCAGGAGCTCGTTGGTGCGAAAGGAACTTACATTCCATTTCTAGATGGATCAGGTCGTGTCGCGACCACTCTTAATTTTAGAGCGCAGCTCTTAGGCGCCCGTTTCCGGCTTGAGCGGCGTCGCCGTCGGCGTAACCACGCGGTGCATTATGGGAAATGTGCCATAATGCACCCGCGGAACCCTAGTGACGTCACTCACGACGTGACGTGTGAAGTACGAGGGTCCCGAGCGGTGCATTATGGGAAATTCCCCCTGATGCAACGTGCGAGGAGGAGGAGGAGAAGGGAGAAGGAGGGGGACGAGGGGGAGGGGAGGAGGAGGAGAATGGGGACGAGGAAGGGGAGGGGAGGAGGACAAGGGGAGGAGGAGGAGCGGGAGGGGAGGAGGAGAGAGGAGGAGGGAGGAGGAAGACGAAGAGGAGGAGGGGAGAAGGAGTAGCAGGGAGGACGAAGACGTGAGGAGCAGGGGCATACTCACTCCTTAGTACTCTTCCCTCCTCCTCCTCAAGAGCTGCGCTCTAATTTGGCGTTACAGGGTGTTGTAACCGTCTTGCTTCCATTTTTTTTAAATGCATTTAAAGTCTGCACCGTGCTGTGTGGACCATTTTTCCGGTTACGGAGAGAAACGTTCGCAGCATTGTGTGTCCGGGCCTTTGCTCCAAGTGGGCAGCGGCCCACAGTTCGACATCTATCAAAGAATATCGGCGGTATTTACAAACCAGTGGCTCCGTACTCCGGTCGAAAACGCGTGGCAACCGGCAGAAACGTAGCAGAGCGGTACAGGCAGGGTTCTTCGTTCCGTGATACCCTCGAGGAAGGAATTTGCCAGAGGTATCGAAACACGAGGGACGAGCTTCTGCGAAAGCTCTCCGGTGCAGGTTATAAAAAAAATAAGTCCGAGAAACCTTCCTCAGTCTGCCCACGAGAAAAGAGACGGAAGGTTTTCAGACTTTTTTGATACCTAGAGAATGTCGAGAGGAAGTTTTACCCTCCACCAACGATCCTGTTTGTGCACAACCGGCGAACTAGAACTTTTCTCGCTGCCGCCTACTTCGTGTGGCGTGAAAAAATGGGAACACCTGAAGTCCTTTCTGTGATGTCCGAGCAGCCATCGCCGGCTGTCGGAGTATTTAATAAAGCAAGAACCCATAAGGGCCAAACGACTGTCCGGTAGGAAATCCAGAACGAGAACCTGAGCGAGCGCGCACCCTGCACGCGCTCTGGATCAGGGCCTCACCTGGTCGGTGGCGATGATGATAGCCTATGCCGCCGACACATCAACTCTTCCAACCGTTAGACGCAGTCTGTATACCGGTCTGGCGGGCGTCTGGCCTCCGGCGGTCGAAGTCGTCGGGTCTGGCCTGGCTGGATCGGACGTTGAGATGGTGCTGCAGAGTTGCCTTGCTTTTCAAAAGCAATCTCCTGTCGTCTGTCATGCTCCAGTCTGGCGGTCGTGGTGGTGTAGTCTTCATATGCGACGTCTTTCGAATGTGATCTATGTGACGACGCACCTTACCAGTGACACATCTTACGAGCCAGGAACGTGGGCCGATCCGGCGCCGGATTTCCCCCTGAATCCAGTCTGGCTTTGTCAGGAATTCGCGGTTAAGTACTTTCTCCCCTCGGGAGAAGCGGTATGCTTGACCTTGTGAGTCTTGGCAATTCCCTGCTTCTGTTTCTGTTTTCGGCTTCAACAAGACAAGGGGACACGGTAGTTCTCGGCCGAACATTGCCTTTGCAGGTGTCATTTCAGTTGTATTGTGGACCGTGCAATGCTGACGAAAAAGAAATCGAGCCAGCCGCGCTGTGTGCTCCGAGATGCATCTTTGATTAGTGCCTTTTTTAGTTCTTCGACATAGCGCTCGGCCTGCGCATTTGTCACAGGATGGTACGCTGCTGCTGTCACAGCCTGTACTCCATTTGATAAGCAGAAGTTCTTTATCTCGCTCGTCTGCTGTGACAAGACAACCGCTGTGAATGGTTGTCTTGTTAGAGCTTCAAACATTAAAATGTCGCCAGGTGGCCATGGTTCATCGTCACTGTCTGGTAGTGGCAGTCAGCTCAGTGCGTCAGCATTCTGGTGTTTCCTGCCTTGCCTGTAGATGATGTCGCAGTCATATATATACAGCTTGATGCACCACCTGGTTATTCTAGGAGGGAGGACTTGAGCTGTCGGTTTCTTTGGCCCAAGTATACCAAGCAGCGGTTGATGGTCTGTGATGAACGTCACTTTCCTTCCCGCAATGTACTTGTGGAATTTCTGGGCTGCAAAAACTACTGCAAGGTCCTCTCGGTTCAGTTGAGCATAATTTCTTTCTGCTCGTCCAAGTGCCCGAGAAGCAAAAGCGATCGGTGCCTCTCTGCCTTGGTCATCGTGTTGAGAAAGGACAGCTCCCACGCCGTACGGCAAAGCGTCGCAGGAAACAAAGAGCTCCTTCTTCTCGTCGTAGTGAGCCAGTACTGTCTGTTTGAGAATCAGATTCTTCAGCTGCTCAAACGCTTGCTGGTGCTTGTCTTCCCATTTCCATACAGAACCTTTCTGGAGCAGCTCGTAAAGACAGCTGGCGATGGTTGCCCTGCTCTGCAGAAATCTGTCGTAGAAAGACACCAGTCCGAGAAACGACTGTAGGGCGTTTTTACAAGTTGGTGCTGGAGCGTCCACTAAGGCTCGCACTTTCTCTTGTGTCGTGTGAACCCCTAAGCCGTCAATTTGGTGTTCCAGAAAGAAGACCCCTCAAACTCCGAAGCAACACTTGTCTTTCCCAAGACGGGTGTTAAACTTCTTCATTTGCTTCAGGAATGCTTCCAACCGCGAGGCATGTTCTGTGGCGTCCTTTCCGCTGATTATGACATCGTCAAGATACGCACAGACGCCTGGGATGCCCGCCAGCATAGATTCCATAAAGCGCTGGAATATGGCCGATGCTGCGGAGATTCCGAAGGGAAGTCTCTTGACTTTGTAAAGTCCTTTGATCGTGTTGAGGGTCAGGATCTCAGCTGTTTCTGGGGTAACATGAAGTTGCTGGTAAGCTTGGGTAAGGTCAATAGTGCTGAATATCTTGCTTCCTCCCAAGTTGCTGAGGACTTCATCTGCTGTTGGAAGTGGACAAGCTGCCTCCTTTGCTGTAAGGTTCACGGTGCAACGGTAGTCACCACAGATGCGCAGCGTTGCGTTTTTCTTCTGTACCAGGACCAAAGTCGTTGCCCAGTCGGAATGCTGACTCGGTTCAATGATGCCTTGTTAATGAAGTCGATTGAGTTTAGTCTCTACAGCTGATCGTAGCGCAAAGGGTACCGAGCGTGCTTTCAAGAACTTCGGAGTTGCTCCGCCGACAAGTCCCAGTTGCACGGCAGGACCAGTGTGTCCCGTAATGTCTTCATTGAACACAGACTGGAACTTGTCTAGTAGTCTGGAGACAAGCGCGTCGTTTAAGACATCGTTAATTCCTGGAATGTTTATGCCGAGGTGTGGAAACAAGTTCCGTCCGAGAAGGTTGCAACCGGCTCCCTTGACAACCATGAGGGGCAAACTGCATGTTTTGTCTTTGTGTGTGACTAACACAGTTGCAGTGCCTAGGACTCCAAGAGACTGACCTGACCATGTGCGGAGCAAGACGTTGTTAGTCTCCAGCTGAGGCGGTTTGTTCGTCCACGTGGCGTTGAATGTCGCTTCATTGATGAGCGTGCAGACTGCTCCAGAATCCACCTCAAAGTTAAAGCACCTGTTGTCAATTAATACCTTCATTGTGAGCTTTGGCACATCGGTAGTTTGTGACACAGAGTTGAGCTCGTACAGTGTCGACGTTGCTGCTGAGTGTTGGAGCCCGACAGCTGGGGTTGGTAGAGTCGTCAGCAGCTGGTGTTGAGGTACTTCCATGCTGTGATTCCGGTGCGAGTAATTCGCGTCCTTCCGCTTTTTGATGCACGCCTTTTCTATGTGTCCGCGTTTCTTGCAAAACCTGCAAGACGTTGTTTGGAATTCGAAACTCTCCGGACTGTGTTGTGCGTCGCACCTCCAGCAAAGTTGCGCTTTCTGCTCTTTCGGTTGCTCGACAGACCGACCTGGATGTCGCGCTGGGCCGCCACTCGCACTTGCCTTGTGCACTTCTTTGAATTCTGCGTTCACGTTCCGCTGGTCTTCGACCGCGTTTTCTGCTCGCAGGGTGAAGTCGTAGGCTCGTTGAAATGTTAAGTCCTTTTACGCGAAGAAACGCTGTTGGATCTGTTCATTCTGTAGGCAGCAAACAAAACGGTCGCGCAGCATAATTTCCAAGGGTAGCAATGTCGGGTTTGACGCCTGTTCAGTGGTGGTCCCGAAATTGCAGTCTGCTGCGAGCTTTTTCAGTGCTGTCACGTAGGCACTGACTGTTTCGCCAGTCCTCTTGGTTGCGGCGTTGGAAGCGTGCTCTACACAAGAGTTCCGAAGGTTGCGGGTCAAAATGAGCCTTTAGAGCTTGAATAATCTCATCAAAGGTCACCTGACTGGGCAGCTTCGGCTGCACTAAGAGCGCAGACCATGTCGTAGGTCTCTTCTCCGCACAGCGTTAGCAAGTGAGCTCTCTTTTTCGAAGCGTCCTGTATATCGTTAGCTTCGAAGAAGAATTGCAGCCGCCCGTATTATGATTTCCAGGAGCTGGAACTGCCGTTGAACTCCGGTATGCGACCGAACTCAGGCGCGTCCATAGCGTAGCACTGGTCGTCGCTTGCTGTTGAAGCGCCGGTCTAGGCCCATGTTCGTTTGGATTTTCATGTCCCTTCTTTGGGTCCACACCTTTACGATTTGAGATCGAGTTTACCTCACAATCAGTCTAAAATCGTTCGAGCCAATGGCGATCCTGTGAGCACTGTTGCATCCGACGGGTCGGTTACGAACGATAAAGGGATTCCGGTTCAGGCCCTTGGAAGCTCCCTCTTTCAATACCTACACGTCTATCTTAATCAAACTCTGGTCAGCCAGTATGAAAACTATGCCTCCCGTTCATATCTTGACATTCTGCTTAACGCAAACCAGTATGTAGAGATCAATATCTTTCTGCAATGCTCTACGAAAAGCCCCACTGAATACACCGCAAAAACTGTAAATTCCGTCGGATGCCGAAGCACTCGCCACTCGCTTCAAGCGTACCAAGGGAGCCTACCTATCGCGATCTGTTCTGTCCAATATTCAGCGACATTTGCCATCAAGAAAAGGACCTACTTAACGGCGTGGACATCCACATCGTACTGCGACAAAATACCGAAGATTTCAGACTCTTGGCTGCTTCGACGATTCAACAAAAGCACATTGTTCAGCAATCTCGCATCGATCACAACATTCGACGAATCCAAGTGTCCCCGAGGGTGCTTGTCAGAATCGAAAGGTGACTGCAATCCGCTCCCAAATCATACTTGTTTCGTGGAGTGGAGATAAAAACCAGAACCGTCTCTGCCGGTGTGTCACATATCGTTCTCGACGACCTCTATTCTCATCGGGTTCTATCTAAGCTCGTCGTCGCGTTCGTAAAGAGTGAATCGTCTCAGGGAAGTCGCGAACACAACCCCTTCGAATTCGAACACTTCAAACTGAAAACGGCCGTACGGGACGTCGGTGGGTTTCAGCAGACGGTAAATTTCGATTTTAATCAGGATCTGTATATGAAGGCATGTATCAACATCCTGCATCGATCCAATCAAAAAGACGTTCCGCTATCTAAAGGCGCCTTCTCAAAAGACTCTTTTCTTCTCTACTACACTTTGACTTCCGACAGGGAAGAATATAGTTTATGTCAGATCCTCACAACCAATGTGAGACTCACCCTGACTTTCAAGCAAGACCTAAATAAGTCAGTCACGATCCTGTTTATGTGAGAAACATCACGAGTTTTGGAAATTGATAAGGAGACGTGGGTCAGGACCGCTTATTGAAGAAATGGAAGAACACGAATTTTATCCGATGTTTGTAGGGAATCAGTATACGCGTCCCTGGTTTCGCGGTACTTTTTCCTGTGATGAGGTCATCCAGGAGGTACCAACCCAATGCCCTGACGTGCTTAACATGGCACCGAGATTATCTTCCGGCAAACACTAGGTTCTTCGTGTTTTTTTTTGTATCTCCAAAGGACAATCCGATTAGTTATGTTGACAGTTTTGGTATGATTCCAATACACGAAGAATTCTACGAATTTATGGGAAAAAGTCACAGCTTTTTCTACAACAAAAAGAGAATTCAAGAGTTCAGGTCAAGTGCGTGTTGACTTCATTGTTTATACGTCGGCGCTCTCCTGTGTTGCGGTGTACCACTCCCCATAAGCACCAAGACGTTCTTGACAACCGTTCATCGATGGGACTGATCGTTTGATACCTGTACTTCTGCGGAAACAATTTCCATCTCCTAAGTTAGAGCTATACTGCTGCAGCGTTTGGTAATTTCTTTTCAAATATAAAAAACACAAAAAGTAAAGCATGAATAGTTTTTTGCATGCATTCATACGGATTGAAAACGCTCTGTATTAAAACGGACACGAATACACAATTTCAATATAATATTTTATAAAATTACATTAACATAATGAGATTTTATCGTGGGGCAATATTTTCAAGTCAGATTTAAAAAAAAAAACATATCAATATGCACTGTTAAAATAAAAAAATGCCGTGTCAGATTACATTTTTATTGAGTACATAGGGCGGGGAGGGGGGGGGGGGGGGGGGCGACATGTCCGAGATTTGAAACATATCGATACTCACTCCCAAAATAAATGTACTGCTGCAATGACACTTTTACTGAACACACCCGGTTGTCTCAGAGGACGACATTTCCCCTAGTTTGAAATGTCCGTAAGGAAGCGTTGAAATTCCTTTGTATTCAATAAAACGCTTGTTGTCAAAGGGGTTCAATCCAATTTTTTCCACGACGGCACTTATGTTTTAATTTTATTTACGATCAATTATTCTTTGGGTGATAGCCTGCAGAGTTTGGGTCTTGAGAGTCCGATGTTAGAGATCGTAAGTTAGCTTACATAACTCGCATCCTTTTACTCCTTTCGCTCTCACTCAGTGTTCTTGAGACTCTAGAGTGAGCTCATAGATTTTCGGTTTGAGACAGACAAATCCAAGAATATGGTTTTTCGGCAGGTCGTTTTCGAAAACTCCAAGTCGCATTTTGTTTCGTAGCGAATAGGCGTGTTCGGATGGTTAACCGGAAATATCTAGGTGACTCTCGGTACGGTCGGCGAGCCTCTCGTCAACGTCCGACCGCTGATTCAGAGGATAAGTGCATCTGTGTCGCTAGATGCAGCGCGAGCATCCGGGAAAACTCTCCTGATATGACTATAAAAGAAATCGTACATGGCGATCTTCGACATCTCTTGGATAGAGAAACCTGCGTATGTCGGCTTGTTCAATTGCAAAGTTTTCTGTGAAAATTGAAATATGACAGCGTTCGGACCGATCGCTGTAAATTGCCTAAGGTTGGGTTTTTGCATATTGTTTACTACTTCGTTGTCGGAAATGCTAATGGCAATGTCGTTGCACTGGCGAAGATTTTCAATCGTCTTCCCGTAGATCGAGTTCATAAAGAGTTTTGACAGGTTCTTCTGAATGATGTTGGTAGCCAGCTTTCGCAGATTGTGATTGAAGTCGATAAATTCTCTTGGGCTCGCGGGGAAAACTGCAGGACGCTATGAATCTTCTTCAGTTTTAACCCTAGCTGCAGGTACAACTTTAGTTTCGGAAATGAATAACGCAATTACGTTTGGAAAATAGGGTTAAAAAAAGCTTACGTTCCGACTCTCTCTCGGGCAGGTCAAATTCGTTTACTAGCGCCTTTTGAGAACACGAAAGCCATTCGGAACAAACCCCTCGTTTTTTCGGAGCCAAATGACAGTCTGCATGCGGTTCGTGTGGTTCCTGCGTACGTCACACCGATGACAGGTTACCATTTCTGAGAAAAACACCTAAATTTCTGACTTCAAGAAGAAAATGATAGGTGACGGCCCGTCTGCCTTGCTTTTCTGCAGAATTAATCCCGTCCTGTGACGCATACTTTCAAGCTCTTCGTCACTGAGCTATGAAAAGCGTTTGGACAAAAATACCTCGACAATGTCGTCTGCCAGCTGGAGAGATACGAAGACGGACGGCCCGTAATGTGTATCTAAACGTCCAATGTCTAACACGGGCAGCATGGCATCAGGCGAAACAAGATCCATCTTAACAAAGTTTGACGACTATCGCAGGGAGTTAGCTTGTCCAGGAAGTTCTCCGTCTACTGTAATGAAACGATATGTTACAGAATGGAATAAACGCATTTCAAATAATGTTTTCTCTCGCCTCACGTGTAGTGACACGCTCTGAAGTTTTATAGCAACCTGTTTACAAAACGATGGCGACGAGACATGTCTAGACGCGACAGCCTCCACAATCTAGAATTTGACATCATCCATCGTATTAGGTTTGTGTTACTTACGCTGTTCGCTGTAGAGCAATCTGTTTACGAGCTGACGAACGGTTGCGCGTGGTAAGCGGGAATTCGACACCTGCGGGTCGGTTGCTTGCGAGTTTAACGCTATGATAGGCCGGCGCAAGCAAGCTGGTGGGTCGTCTCATCGCGTCTTTTTCTATGGACAGGGGTCAATCTAACCGGCGCATGTAGAAACGGATATATACACTGTCTTTCACATTTGCAAACGGGACGTCATTACGCTCGCTCTTGATAAATTCCAGTTTGAGACACCCGCGTCTGTCACAATGATCGGTCCTTCGAAATCAAGCAAAAACACGTATGTTCGTAAATTTTTGTACTATAGAAAGGAAATGTTTGATAAGAAGTTGTACGTCATTTTCTACGTGTATGTTTACGAGCAATTTTTTTTTTAAATCACCCGGACGTGGTGTTCACTCAGGACATTCCACAAAAATCGAATCAAGAAACAAACTCTCTAATTCTTCTCGACGACTTCCTCTCAAATAGGACAAAACTGAAGGAGATATGCGAGTATTGCATAGGCGCTGCTCGCCACTATAACGCCTCAAACATTTTCAATACTCAAAACATGTTTTACCAAGATTCATACTTTTGAACAATCAGCTTAAACTGTACGGCTCTAATGATACTCCGGTCGGCGAGGATTGTCGATCAACTCCAAGTACTATCTCGACAGCTCTTTGGAGGCAAGAGAGGGCATGTCCTTCCGCGTATATATTCAGACGCGCGTAAATCACCCTTCAGTTACATCCTGTTCGGCCTGCCGCAAACTTGTCCCGATAATTTCCGCGGGAGAACAAGGATCTCGCCGTTCGAGGGACCAGAAGTTGTCTACGACAAACACTCTCATGAAGGGTTTGAAGGGACATGCACGATTTTCGCACCTCTTGTCCAAAGCTAAATCGTCTAGACAAAAAGAAGTCCTTCTTCGTGACGTCAAAAAGGGACATATAAAGCATTTGCGAAATTCGCTTAAGCCTTTGCACAGGAACATGCCTCTGACTCCAATTTAAAAGAAAGGTAAGGAGGTTTGTACCCCTCATCAGATCACTGGAAAACCGAAAAAAAAGTCACGAGAATATAAAAAGGGTATTGATACAGAAAGGAGGCGTTTTACCTTTGATCTTTCCGGCTCCCTTGGGTCTGTCATCTACGCTCGGAGGAAGAGCTGTCCCCAAGGCCATCGGATTGTGAAATTAAAAAAAAAATACCATCTCGTACCTTACAAAGAACAAAATATTCCTGATATTTTAAGAAAAGACGGGGAAGCCGATAACGTTAAACTAAAAAAGAATCATTCAAACACTTCATAAATGTTTACGTCCGTACAATCCGGGTATTAACAACGTCACGCAACACGAATCGATTACCTTTACGAGAGAACAAATGTCGCAGACGAACGATGTGACGGAAGATCGCCACATCCATGCAGTCATCAATTATTTGAGCGAAACATGTAGGAAAAAACGTCGATCGCTTCTAAATTTTGTTAAAACCGGGTATTGCATGGGACACCCACACGTTCGAGATTGTAATGGACGAGAAGCCTTTCCAAGAGTTAAATATCCTTGATATGGATTCTTATCTAATTTCGCGAGCGAAAAGGATGCCAGTTCCAGTTCATTTCGGACGTGTCGCGACGCTATTCACCAGACAAAATCAGCCAAAGAGCATCGTAAACTACGATCGCTCTAAAGGAAGAGCGGTCAAAACAGGATCGACCAGTCGACGAGGATCGCCTTCTCTGGACATTCCACGGAAGCGTTCTTCGAAGCAGCAAAAATCACCACCATCGCCGCACTTACCGTCGGCCTTGGCTGTTGCTGCTGCACGTGCCTGTGCTGATCCAGCTCCAAGGATTTCCAAACGTCTGGTCGAGAAGGTATGGAATATATTTTAGACGAAGGTTACTTCAACGGGGAGCTTATTTTTTACACATTTCCTCCACGTCAAAGAAAGAACGTTGAGGGGCTCTTGGAGAGTATTTCGTCGGTAATTGCAGCGCTGTGTATGTGCCCTTCTGTGTCTCGTCCCTCGTCGTTTGCGCTCTTTTAACCTTTTAAAGATGTGACACCAACTAGCCCAGGCTTCAACCTTGCCTACGCCCTCGATGGAAAGTTGGTTGTTCATTAAAAGAGAATCGAGGAATCCAATATAATCGATCTACTATGCTGCGAGCTCTACAATGGACAACGTTCTTGGGTGAGAGGTGCAGTTTCCGCCGTAATTAGCAACTCTCTGGATATGTAAGGCTTTCGCGCTCACTCTTACCGCCGGAAGGCGAGATGCTGTCGTCAGAAAAGGAAAGAAAAGCAGTCTACTACAAAGCGCCCCATCCCGCATCCTTCGGTGGAGTCAACAGATTTGCCACTCATACGGGACGAAGAATGGCGGAAAAGTTTTTAGAGGGATCCGACGCTTACACCTTGTTTTGGTAAACCAAACGCCCTCGTCTATTAGCCCCGAGAGCGAACACAAGCTTCGCTGCCGTCGCCGCGCCCTGATTGGGTGAGGTGTACCGAACATCAGGGGAAGGACTCCTCTCCGCGATCTCGCGTCCGGCTCGCTTCCCGGCACCGGTTTCCTGGTTTGGCGTTGTGTGCCGCAAGCACTTCCAGGAGCGGGACCTCGTTTACCTGGTGTGCAAGACGCTAGATTAGGCCGATATTGACGTGCTTCCGTACAATTTATTGTGTTCCAAATCCCGAAAGATATCCGCGGAGGCGATTCCGCCGATGAAACTCCCGTCCGTCCACACGACAAAAGGCCACCTTGCGAGAAGTCGGGGAAGCAGCGGCGTAAGGTTTAGACGCTGGAATTCTGTTCCTTGCATGTTCACGATTTAGGAGAATATTACGTCCCGCTTTGCAGGCATTGGAAATGGCATTTATAACAAGGGCCTTTGGGCGGTCTGCAAATTAGCTCGCGACCCCGACTCTGCGCGTGCCACTTTGCATGCGCTGGTTCGCAGATGTTTTAAAGGACCTGGGTCTGAAGGCCTTTAAAGTGCTCGTGGAACAGTGTTGTTTTAAATTAATGTAGCTTCTTTGTGAATTAATGATATACTGTAAATGACTTAATTTTTGCCAGGACCTAATTTTGGCGAATCGCCTACGCTTCGCGACGAATAGGTCCCGGGAACAATTCCGGTAAAATGTAAACACATTGGAATTGATATTTAGATCACAACGCGTCGCAAAAATTAGAACCCGCAAATTATTCCAAAACTCCAGCTTGACCTAAATCACGAAATACTGAGCCCGCGTAAAATAAGTCGTTTATAGTGGTTCATACACGTACGCAGGCATGTTTTATTTTTTTAGAAGATGCACAATTACTGGAACTTAGTTGGTATGGTAGCGGAAAAAAAAAGACCAAATTGCCCCGAGTTGCCTGTATGAGATGTATAGAACTGCCCAAAATAAGCACAGCAATAGTAGCGTAATTTGGAATGTTTATACTTTTCCCTGGCATTCTTTTTTTCAGCCTTGGGTATTCGGAAAATACACCGTTTAGTTTGATTTGACATTTCCATTTCGAAGAGGCACTGCTGCAAGTCCCCAAAAGCTTTCTCAGCCTCCTAACTCCCTACAGCTGTACTCTGACAACAGAGGAAAAACGGAGGAACAGCAAGCATTTGAACGGCTGTCCAGTGGTAAATGCTGCACTAGTAGCAGAAAATGTGCAACCTGTGAAGGGTGACAGTTTGCGTGAGAAAAGCTTCAGGTATTTTAACTTCAGGACATTTTTATTTAGCTAAAATCTCAATTTTAGAGACTAAGGGACTAATATCGGGCTATTCCCCTTCGCTTGCGCTGGTTGTACATTACTTGAGGGATGCTATAAACAAGTCCGCAGATACCACCAGTGGAGTCCATTGAAATACTATCCGAATCCAGCAATGGTCAAATGCGAGCAATGTATATAAATCAATGTTCCTTCTTTCTTTATTTTGCCCTTGTTCTTGGGCTTCCTCACTTGTGTTTCTCTCTCCATGGGCCAGACTGTATTTAACGTGTTGCTCGAGCAGTATGCAGCTTTTCTGCTTCGGCGATCTTGTTTAAAAACGGATACAAAAAAAAAACGGAATAGCATACATAACCTGCCAATTCATTCAGACCGTGAGCAGCATCTATTATGTGACACGTAAATCTATAGTGATGCTCCTGCGATTGCGGCCATATTACTTTATTTTATATACCAGCTGCGATTCATGCGTTGCCTGCCCTGTCAACCATGCCTGAAATGTTGGTTGAAGTTTCGCCTTCAGCTACAGGCCATACCTCGATAAAGCCGCATATGAAAATTTACACCTCCTTCGAAAAACACGCACAAAGAAATGAAATTGAAGCGAGCGCGCCGACAGCTAACATCGTCACAGCCTCCAAAGGGCGAGCGGGGCACGTCGGGGAAAAATTCTGTCCTCGCCGTGACGTCACCCCGTTTCGCCGTAAGGGGGCGCCACGCGAACTTCTCAGGGCTAATACCGCTAAACGCTGTCCCTGGGACTTCGAGATGCCATCCAGGCGAACCTCGTGGAAATCCGAAAAAAACTGTCAAATAAAATAATGGAAAATATACATTTTGTTTGTGATCGATACGTTCTCTTGATTTCTCTCCACCGTTGCAATCGCTCGAAAGACCGGAGGAGAGGTCATGAGAGCGCTTAAAATCGTCTTTGATTGGATGAAGAAAAGTAGGTTTCTATGCACGGACCGTGGCCGTGAATTTTACAGAAAATTAGTTGGGTCATATCTGAATAAGAAGGGAGTTAAATTGTATTTTCTGTTTTCAAAGCAAAAGGTCTCCATAGTAGAACTTGAGCATGCAAGAACGAGGCGATTAATTGAGGTCCTTCCCGAAAGTGTAAAATATCTTACAGTTCCAGGTACTACAGGACGCTGGGTTCTTGACCCATCGACGTCACCAAACAGGATCAGATCGATTTCTTTTTCACCTTTTCGCTTCTCCATCGGGACCACAAAAGCAATGAAAATTTTGGATCGGGGACCATGTGCGCGTCTACAAAGAATGACATTCTTATAGAAACAAAATTGCGAACAGTCCTTCACAGATTATTTATTTATCGTCGACAGAATCCGACTAGGTGTTCCCACAACATATTACCTCGTTGACGTGGTGAGAAAAAAGCTTGTTCTCGGTTCCCTCTTCGAAGCTGAGTTGCAACATGTTTCCATCCCCGAAAACAAGGCCTGGATCATCGAGAAGATTTTGAGAACACGACGTGCGCCTGATCCCGATTCCTCTCACAACAGTTGGGTTAGGACAGGTGATTTTGAAAAATAAAGCAAAATTATAAAAATTGTGCGATCCTGCTCTTCACACTGCACTGTCTTTTCAATAAACTCTGCAAATTTGTATGACACACACATACACACACACACGCACGCGCACACGCACGCACGCACGCACACACACGCGCACACACACACAGACGCACACGCGCACGCGCACACACACGCACACACACACACGCACACGCACACGCGCACGCGCACGCGCGCACACACACACACACGCACACGCACACACACACACACACACGCGCACACGCCACACGCGCACACGCACACACGCACACACGCACACACGCACACACGCACACACGCAAACACACACGTGGCGTCTTTTATTAAACTCTATTTAAAAAGTCCAAGAGACGCAAAGTAGCCTAGTGATCTAAATATATCCCATACATTGAGTTTTTTCCTCCGACCAATCGTCTATTTTGGTACGCATTGAATGGACACCGGCGCGTGCTACCACCTCGGAGATAGCGCTTACTGACATGGCACCTATAAAGCAAGGAGTCACGGCAGCTCAACTGAGCGATAAACTCAACTGGTTATAAAGCAAGGTGGTATCTCCAGTTTCGGAATGTGTAGCAGACGCTCGTCAGCCGCAAGCGCTATCTCTGAGGCGGTACCACGCGCCCGATTCCGAGTTAGGGGCCTCGCGCAGAAGAGCGGGAAAACACACATGTTTGCAGGCACAGTAGGACGCGCATGCGCTTTTGTGGGATCTCGAAACCAGGCGACCCGCCGGCAGATGGCAGAGCAATGCGTTTCAGTCGCAGCTCGCGCGTCCTGGGGACTTTTGTCCCCGACTGTACATCGACTCACTTATGTTGCAAGTGTCTTCGCACTGTAGGACTAGCGGGATCAAAAAATGCTTCGAAATCCCCGAACTGAGCGCTCGACGCAAGATAAGAACGACGACGCCGCGACAGCGCGTGTCTCCGAAAGAAAAAAAAAGTCAAGGCCGAAGCGATCACGAAAAGCAGTGCTGTCGCGTGCAGAAAAAAAAAATTAGTTTCTTGTAAAAGGAGAAGGTCCGCACCAACCGAGCGCGCGAAGTGGACGACCTCACGCTGCTTATCGGGGTTTCTGAAGCCCTGGACATTCAGCGTGAGGATATGCAGGAGCATGGCCATAAAAATAAAATTCATTAAAAAAAAAGAAAAAAACCTTAGCGAGCATACGGTACTTGAAGACCGAGACAGTCAGAAAAGTCCTCCGAGTAGGATGGCTTTGCGTGACCCAGGCGTTTCTTCTTTGTCGAGGTTCCGGGGGCGTCAGACCCGCTGCTGGTGCTTGTGAGGCCGCGGTTCGTTTCAGGACGTTCGCAGCACATGGCTTCGTTGTCGTCAGACCTTGGGTCCACAGACGCGTCACTGTCCGGTAGCGGCACCAACGTGCCGGGGGATGCCGAAGCCGGAGGCAACGTACGGGACGGGGGAGGGTTCCCTTGGCCCGGGGTGACGTCAGCGATCTCAACTGCGTTGGGGCAGGTGATGAGGGGACTCAGGGTGGTGTCCTCGGCAATGAGGAGGTCTTGTCTGGCGTCACCAGCCTGCAAAAAAACGCAGGGCTGACGTTTCCGCGTACGCAGGAAGCACATCGGTGGTTGAGGGCTCTGCCGCCGGCGGGGAGACTCGGGGGGCAGTAGGCGAGCGGGTGATTGCGGAAGACGGCTTAGCCTGTTCAGGGGGGTCGGGAGCTTGGGTCGCAAGCGACTCGGGGGTGCTGACCGGTGGCGCAGATCCACGGCGGGAATCTCTCGCAGCTGCCGAGTACGTCTTGCGCTGAACGCAGTCTATGGTGGGGTGGGCGTGGCCGCAGCGTTGGCAGGGCGCAGCACATTCTTCTGTCGGGTGCCCGAAGACGCCGCACCGGTCACAGCGGGGAGTCTTGCAGGCGGGCCCGAAATGGCCCTCCTGACCACAGCGGCTACAGACCCGGCGCATGTCGCGATAGTCCACCATGACTCTGTGGCCCTGGATGTGGATGAAGTTGGGCAGAGGCTTGGCCATCTCCAGCTTGACCACCCGCGTGCCCGTACGGATGACAGGTCGGTCACGGTAGGTAACGTGGCTCAAGCCCTTTACGTCGCTGTACTGCCCGAGGACCTGGACGAGGTCGTCTTCGGACACATAAGGCGGGAGTCGGTAAACCGACACGTGGACGACAGGGGCCCCGACCGGTTCAAGTGGGACCTGGACGTCACCGAGCAACAGGTGCCCCTGTGCTACCAAACGTTGGGCAGTGGCCATGAAGTTGACCGCTGCCATAAACCTTGCACCACCATGGTGCTGAAGGTACAGAAGCCAGGCGTCGCCGAGACGTGTTGAAACGCGGCCATGATGGCGTCCACGGCGTGTCCACCGGCACGTTGATGACGAAGCATTGCACCTTGGACGGCGCCACTGACGACGTCGAAGCCGCCATGTCGAAGACCGAAGCCCCGGGGACCGCGATGTGATCAGGGTCCCAGGGCTAAAAAACTGGAAGGCGCGACGCTAGTGATCGGTAATTTTGGCCACTTCTATGGTTAAACAGTTTTGAGTGTAATTCGAAGTCACCCTAAACAAGCGTCCTATAGTGCCCAAGGGCCTGTCATATCACTTTTAAGATTTCTCGTCAATGACAGCGTTTTCGATACCGTGCATGCTGTCCACCCTTCAACCGGGCTCAGCTCCAGAAATCTCTTACATTATTATCATTCTCTTACAGCTTCAAAAATGCTGATATTAAGTTAGAAACGCTAAAAATACTATAAACAGCCCCGTTGACTCCAAGCTAAATCCTGGTTTTTGTTGTTGTGAATTTTCGGCTTTTTAAGCAATTCCTGCTAAAACAACAATCACGAGAATGATAATATCGTAAGAGATTTCTACAGCTCAGCCAGATTGAAAGGTGGATTGCATGCACAAAATAAAAAATGCTGACGTTGACGAGAAATTTTAAAAGTGATATGACAGCATTTTAGACTCTATAAGGCGCGTGTTCAGGGTGATCAAGGTGTTCGCTCAGACATTGTTGGCACGTATCGCGCTCAACGTTCAAAGAACCTCCCTAAAAGAAACATAGAACTGACGTCAAATAATGTCGATGACGTCAAGGTATTGCTCAGGACATTGTTGGTACGTCTCGTGCTCCACGCTCAAAGGACTTCCCGGAGAAAACGTAGAACTGACGTCTATGATAATGCCAATGACGTCAAGGTGTTGCTCAGACATTGTTGGGACGTCTCGCGCTCAACGTTCGAAGAACCTCCCGAAAAACAACGTAGAAATGACGTCGAATAATGTCGATGACGTCGAGGTGAAGCTTATGACGTTGTCATTACGTCGCGTGTTTGACGTTGTCGGAACCTCTCATGTGGACGTACCAATGCCGTCGATAAAAAAATTTGTTAAGGACTTCGACGTCGCCGAACGTCTAGGACCTTATTTCGACGTCATCTCGACGTCTTGTGCTGCCCGAGGTAAAGCTTCGCCGTTGCCAGCGATGACACGACACATGACACAGCTCACGCTCTTCTACCCATAGAGGCCACAGAAGAGTATGTTGATGAACATAAGCAGTCTTTTCTGAAATAATTTTTGTATCAGACGGGGCGCCGGCGCATTTCAAGAATCGCTTCCAATTGCACGAACTGTCTCGGAAGCCGTACTCTTCGGCAAGGTGGATCTTTTCAGTCACTGGACACTGAAAAAGAACTTGTGATGGAGTAGATGGTGTTCTTAAACACCACGCAACGCTCACCAACTTGAATCTTCTCTCAACTCAACGATTGTCACCGCTAAAGACTTTGTGGAAGTGCTACGTGAAAAAGTAACAAATGTCTGCGTGCTCTACCAGTCTGCGGAACGGGTTCGAGAGTTTCGTGCGGTGAAGCAAGCAGAGTGGACCATCGTAAAACCTGTGAGAGGAATCCAGGCATCTCATTCGTGGAAGTCACCATATGCCGAGAGGCCGGATGTATACACGGCCACTTGCGCAACTGAGAGTTTTAAGCTGATGTATGCATAGTTAGCAAATTTGCAGAGTAGGGCGGTTTTGTTTTTGTGAATTGTAAGCTAATTAATGGTTCCAGCTGAAAGTCCCTTTTCGCGTCAGTTATACTCACCGATTTTGAAAAAAAGAATTTGAAAAATATAAAATGCATGCCACAACTAACGCTCAAAATGTTTGGTGCTGTGCGGCAAAGCCGCTATGACGAAGACGGTGGCTCGCTTCGAGTGAAGGTTTGTCGTAGCCTTCCCCGTTTGGAGGTTATATGTTACTCAATGTTTTGCCATCACAAGTTACTTCAAGTCACTGCAAAGTGCCAAGGGGAGTTTAAAAAAAATAAAAGATGGAGTTTTTTCAAATATCGACGCCCAATCTTGCCACGTCTTGAGAAATCAGCTGCATTTCCGCGTTAATAAGAAGAGGACAATTTAAGGGTGGGCGTATTATCTTTATATATAAAGATAATATGTAAAGATAATATGTATATTATGTAAAAAATATTTAAAAACGCGCATTTCGATATGTTTTGTGAAGTATTATGAAAGATGGTTTATTAGCAAAAAAAAATAGTGCATATGTTTCTAAAACGCGTTTTTATGCCATGTTTGATCATTTGTTTTAAAAAAATATTTCATTGATATTTCTAATTTTTTGTGTATGTGTTGTATATCTTCTGTAAAATATATTAAAACAGTTATGGTGACGTGAATGCTTCGATGAGACAATGACGACTGTGCAAAGTAGCATCGTGAAAACTTCTGAATTTCCACGCCTAGAGCTTCTTTATTTTATATCCCAGCGAACAAAATTGTTACCGCGTTCATATATAGCTGAATGATCCTCCCAAGAACATGGCTTTAATATATATTTTTCACAAATATATCAAAATTATGACCCGGACTATCATTGCATGAACTGACGCGGAATCACCCTGTAGGTGTTTACGCGTTTTGAATTTAAATTATAACTTATAAGCGGCCTCATATACACGCCATAATTAAAAAATACGAAATATGATTATAAAATTTTTTGGACACAGGTCTAAATTTGTTTTTATTTTTTTGCATGTCAAAAACAGACATTTTTGTGAGGATAGCTGTAAACACTGATTGTATTTCAGTTCTACGCACCACGTGATGCCTAAAACACTTTTTTGTTTCTTTTTTGATTTCGGTTTCGAGCATCTGTTGAGTGTACAGCATTTCTTATTTGATACACTTTGTGAAGCTCACCCGAGGCGATATTTTCTCTAATTTTGGTTAACTTGGTTAATAGTGTGTTCGAAATAATGCTAAATCAAATAATCATGTAAATGCAAACAAAAAAACGTTAAATTGTCCGCACTTCAATACTTCGCCTTAAAATTTTCTTGCCGAACAAAAGTAGGCTAGAACATGGAAAACGTATTCATAAGAAACCAGCTATTTTTCAATCCGAACCACCTTTTATATTAGATCTTACGTATATAAAAACCCTGTTTTAGCTTTTAAAGGGACGCTGAGCTTAAAGAAAATATATATATGGGTGATTTCATCTCAACTAAAGCACAAATTTTAGGTCAAATGTTTACTTAAAAACACGTGTTATTGGGCAATTCCTATAATAAAAGAAGACGCGAACGGCAAGTTCGTCGGATTTCTTGTTCTCAAGTTATGGACCGTTGAAGCGGCCATGGTTGAAACTGTCGTTTTTCCAGCTTATCGGGTGTGCCATATTTCACTCCATTCCTTTTCCTTACTTTTTCCGCTACATACATTAATATACCTTTTTGGGAACACTCTTGACATGTGCTTTTTTATGCTAATTAAGGGTCTAGGTCATAGCATTCTTAATGTATTTTGTTTTATTTGTCAAACCGCCTCTCTGTAACGATATTTGACGGCGTTCAGCAAGCTGTTCTGTCTGACCTAATCAACATATTTTTATGATCTTTACACCACCGTAAACCTCCAGTTAAGCTCTTTCTTTTAAGTAAAAGTTTAATATTCTGCAATAAATATATATTGCGCTACGTTTGCGTGAAAAACGAATATTTCGAAAAACTAGAAAGCTTGGAGTCGATTTTCTAAAAAAAAACCACCTTTTATTTTCTTTATTTTTTATTTCAGAGTTAGGTAATATAGCAGTCTATCAGGAAATACCAGCAGAAATTGAAATGTATCGTTTGTACGGCTGCTATTAAGACTCGAATCTCGTACTATTAGCGTTTTAAACGGGACTTCGCACAGGCGCTCTGCTGAGCAGAATTTTGGCCTATATAAGGTTTTCTACTTATCGTTAGCAGTCACCTCAATATCCAACCATAAACAATAATACAATTTGGAGTAGTGTACTTAAAAAAAAAGTTACTTAGAAGTCCGCATCCACAAGTGCGGGGCACCAGCGCTTACTTCTTCTCAATACGGGGGAAGGCAGATCGTTAGAGAATTCCTCTGGGACCTTTTGCTTTCGGCTTTGAGTTTGAAATACCAAACTTGATATGTTGTGCGTCACGCATATTTTTAAATACGTATCATCGGGCGATGCAACCCCATTTTGACTGGCTAGGACAGTGGTTCTCAACCATCGATGTTTCGTGGACCCCTTGTGGATCAGCGGAGATGATGGAGAACCCCGTTCGTGGTGAAGGGAGGGGAAAAGTAAAGGTTAATTATAATAATGATTTATGAAATGGATATAACTAAGGGCTACTGTGAAGTAGACTTCTGTTATTGACCTACACACGAAAAAACTCGCTTGAAATCTGAAACATTTCTTCTCCATCTGAAAAAATACTACTTTTATTTCCGGGCTTTACTGATGAGGCAGGGCTTCGCGGAACCCTAGAATGCCTTCGCGGACCCCAAAGGGTCCGCGGACCCCCATTTGAGAACCACTGGGCTAGTATATTGTTGAATATCATTTTAATTCAAGCTTTTAGACGCGCAACAAAGTAAAAGTAGTTCTATCTCTTACAATTCCATTCCTGGCCGCAGAGAGTAGCCAAACCTTCAGAAAAAGAAACCTTACACTGCTCTGCTCATTTTATTGATGTATACATATATAAAGAAACACCCTGACAGATAGTAATAACGCCCTCTCTTGGAAACAAACGCGGGATCGAAAATGTCAGTCTTTATCCTTGGATCTTCCACGCGCCCATTTGCCACGAATCTACGCTGCGGTGGTCGTAAAAGTGTCCATAGAAATTTTTAGAAGCCGTACGCTAGCGCTCCGCGTTGGTATTGGGAGTTCGTTCCAGGGGCGGATTTAAAAAAAGGGGCGAGGGTAGGGGCACAGGCGACAGCCCTTTCCCCTAAAGCCCTTCAAGGGTATCATTTGATATAAAAAAGATATAGAGCAGCCTCTTGTTAAGAGTTAATGTCTACTTTTTGTGGATTGACAGATATCAGTTTAGCAAATAGATGTAGGACGCGTCACCGGTGACATCACGGGCAAAGCGTCCAACTCTCTGCAAACTCCCCTTACCCTTCAATCCAAATTCCCACCCATAAATCTGTCCCCCTACTCGTACCGTTACTTCAAAACACGAGAGACCTTTAGTAGACCGTGCGCTGCAAAGAGCGGGCCCAGCGGTCACGTGCTCAATCCATGCTTCGAAGTGACGGGACGAGCTCATGCTGTCAAAGCGTAGTTCTAGAATTCAATGAAGTAAAAGTATCTATGGATTGATAACGTGTCAGTGATGCGCGCAATCTTCAACGTATACGGTCTGCTAGAACTATTTAATGGATGTCATCCTCGTTGTTATTCCAGGTATCTTCAGAACACTTTAAAGAGAGATAAAGTTTTACGCGATACAAGATTGGCTCTCACTGCAACTAAGTTTCGTTATATCTTTATTTAAACTGAATACGAAGAAAAGTTCCCGACTGACGCGTGAAATATTACCTGCCTGATATAGAGAGAGCAACAGGAAGAGTGCTCATAAATTCCGTCCGCCACGCTTTATAGACGTTCTCCGCGACTCTTAAGCAAGATCGCTACAAGCTTATCGATGAGACTGTCAAACAAGTCAAACTCCAGCAATGAATACCGTCATCCCCGCTCTCCTCTCGGCGTTGCTCGTGGCCTCGCTCACTCAAGTAAGTGTGTCGGACGTTTTCGGTTATCTAAAATATGTTCACGACCCCAGCAAGACATAAGACGCCTATCGGGGGAAAAAGAACACTCAATTGACCGGATCAGATCTTTTCGCGAGTTTTGCCTTTCTTGTGGATTCCATGATTGCATTTTGTCGGCCGCTGGCGCGAAAGCCGTTGCAGTAAAGCGAGGAACGTTTCGTTGGTTGTTTCGAAAGCAACGAAAACGACAGCAATAAAGGGCCTCGGGAAAAGCCATGACGCGTAATTTTTATTAAAAATTAGGCGCGGCATGCGTTGCATGACTTTGTCCTTTCTGTCCTATCAGCGTGTTGCCTAGATCGCACGGAATGCAATTTGCGAAGCCGGCGTCAACCAGACAGTAGTAAGTTTTAGTACTGGGTATACGACCAAACACAAGCAATGTGCTTTTGCTTTAGCGTTGCGTGTTTCGCGTTGAGAGTGCGCGGAGCCCCAAACTGTGTCCTAAATTGGTGAAAGGCGACGGCGCGTAAGCACAGCGTGGCGCAAGCAACTCAACCGCAAACACACAAAGATTGCGTTTGCACGCAATACTAAATCTCTCGATTGTGCGTTCATCGTTCAACAACGCGTTAGGAGGTCAGTAGGTAGTCCTTTGATCTCTACCCTGAAAAAGGCAAAACCTCTGAAAGCTCGCTTACGCTAACGGCCTGCGGCAAGGAGCACAGTGAACAAAAACGTGAACAAACCATTCTGAGTCCAAAACCTGCTTGCTTAAACCCGAGCGTTGGGCCTTGAGCTGGCACATGGCACAGCTAGCACGACCTGTTTTCGGCCACCATGTCTGTCCGAGATTGGTGACCAATAACCCGTTTTATCGTGGGTAGCGCCATTTAACATGCGTCAGCTGGTTCCGCGGCCGCTGGCGAAATTGCTTTTCGTCCACGGCCATAAAACGGTGCCGAATTTGCTTTTCGGGGCACCGCTCTCGCCTTGGGTTTGCTAGTTGGGTGTTTTAAAGTACCGGGTATTCAACGCAGGGCGTGTTTTGTGTTCATGTTTGCAGCGAATGCGTTTTTACACTCATTGAGAACGTTTCTCACCCCGCACTATGATGTGCACCAGTAAGGAGATGCCGACATGTGCTGCACTGGATGCGCCACCCATAGAAATTGGAGGCGAGTACTCAAATTATTGTGTCAGTTAACAGCGATTGAATTTCCCTTCAGGTTGTTTGTTGTTTTAGATGAATTACAGCCATGACATTTTTGGTGTTTTGTGTCGCCCACAACAATGACATATAATGTGAACAAGGATGAGCGAAATTAGAAAATGGACCTTTTCCGAGAAGCGTTTTGCGCACGCGCGAGCGCCCGATGCCAAGCGGCGGAAGTCAGTACCAGAAATCGAGGAAATTCGGAAGGACGCTGTGAATCAGCGAGTAGAACGCGTAATTGCAACATATATATAATTGCGTTACACAAAAAAAGAAAGTGGACGAAAAGCAAAACACGACGTCTGGACGGACGCCACGGATGCCCCTCTTTAAAGTCGTGTTGGGCACTCGCCGCTGCTCAGAGAGCGAAGAAACTGGTAGCGTAGCTCCCATTATCGATTGGTAGCGCAGGTAGGTCACTTCCTCGATTTTTAGTTCGTGCAGCCACCGCCTGGTGCCGTCGGTATGTGGAAAAGGTCCATTGCAGGGAACGATCGAAGGAAGTTCTATCCGACTTGAAGATGTTAATAAGAGTTTTATTTGAGGATCCCGTCTCGAGGAGTGTACCCTTTGCCCAGAACTCAGAAACTACAAAGTCGAGACGAGTCCATTGCCGGAGAGAGTGGATCAATGATTCGTCGATTCGAAATCGACGCATGAGCATGTTTCAGTCATAGAAATTCACATTTTTCTTCTAGCTAAATTATGTACTCATTTTCAAAATAAGAAAATACCTGTCGCGTTTCGACTGCAAAAGTAAATTCACGGCTCTTCGGTATCGTGCAGAAAATTACACTTCAGGAAAACCGATAGAATTAACTTTTCGACAATTTCCAGCCATACCCGGTGGCGGAAATCAGCGTTTAACTAAGCGTTGTAGACAATAAAATTGAGTGAATGTCACCACTGAAAAATGTCGAAAATAAGAGTAATAAAGTACGAAAAGTTACAAGCTGAAACCGCAATTCTCACGCGAAAACTTGCACCCGCCTTGCGAGGGTAGCCCATGTTCATCGACGGTACGGCGGGAAGTTAGGTGCGCACTCCGTCCACGAAATGTTCCGAGCACACTCGAGAGTATGGCGCCGGGGAAAAGTCTTTTCGGCTTACGTGCGCAACCCACTGCCGCCGGAGGCCTTGGTCATTCGGAAAGCAATGAAGTTTGAAGACATAGCGGACGCAGTTGCCTCGTCGAATCCCGTGCGTGATACAGATGTCCTCAGATAATATTTTGCACTTTCAGTTATGAGTGCAGCTTATTACCGAACAATGGTGTCCCTGGAGCAAGCGATTGTCATCATGGGATGCGCTAGCTTTACATGAATGTGGAAGTAAAGAAATGAGGGAAACCGCGAAGAAAACAAGCGAATCTAGAGCAACACACGCGTCCCAGGCGTTCATCCGGGTCATTCGCTCGTTTTTAACTAACCAGCAAGGAGGAAAGCGCTGGCAACCCATTCCCCCTTTCTCCCTCGCCCTCTTTCAGTAAAACGGCCTATATGCGCCGAGAAACTGAGGGCAAGGAGGAGAGAAGAGCGCGCGAGGACGTCCGACCGCCGAGTTCTGGTTAGAATGATTACTGGATACACCTTAAGGTAGCTGTCTGTCGCTACTGCACTCGTCGACTGCGCTGAATGCCAAAGGCAAAAGCAGGTCGCCGGCGTTCGGCGTTCTAAAGCGTTCGATGAGTGCAGTGGAGATAAAGCGGCCTCTGGTTTGACTGCTCTCGTCGACGAATTCTAGAGCCAAACGCCGGACGCCAACGTTTTTTTCTTATACTACCACAACTAAATACAGGGTGCGGCCGTAAAAACTTTCACATTTGGCACGCCTAGCAAAAATCGAATTTCAAACATACATACCTGAAATTGGGCACACGAACGTCGTTTCTTCCAAAGTTTTTTGCCAATTTTTTTCAGGCGTTATCTCGGGAGTAGCGAAGTATTAGAAAGATAACAAAAATGGCAGACGTACATTTCCTATGGCCTATACCCGCCCGTTCGCCGTCTGCAATCGGGTTCGCGACGCTGCTCCCAGGTGGCGCACTAAACGGAAAAACTCGGGAAACGCCGCACGAAAGGCTAGCGTCGGGCAAGATAATCGCGATGAAAAGTAATCTTAGCGAAATATATGAACGATTGTTGAAATTACCTGTTTCAAGTCAATTTTTGACATTACGTCATGCAATCATGAAGACACCATGATGTGACCAGATAATTTATTAACAGCCTGGAATAGCAAGTGGTGCTGCTACTATTGCAGACAAGTTTGTTTTGAGTTATCATTTCATTCTGATTTTTACAAGGCCGCTGTAACTAATAAAGTAATATTTTTCATATAACTTGTGTATAATTAACACACATGTCGCCAGACATTTTTGTAAACAATAAAAAAAAACTGAAATCATATTGATTAGAGCAATATTTACGGCGCTAGAGTCATTTCGGCGGGCCGGTGATAAAATGGCTGGTATTTGAGAGAGATAGTCGTCTTTTTGCTGGTTTTCCATTGGTACCTCTATCAGCAACCTCTGCTTTGCTCTCCGCGTGTCGCAAGCAGCAGGAGAGACAAAAGACGGAAACTAATAGTTTAAATTCCGTCTGGAAGTGGAAGTTGTGCGTTCATTCAATTGTTTATTCTTGGTAAATACATCTTCTGATACGCCTCTTCTGTCACTGCGATTTGAAACAATGTTGATGATGCAGCGGCCCTTTAAACAACCAGGGTTCGGCCGATTCGATGTGCCCGCCGTTCACAGACACGCAAAGGCGAAGTCGAGCTTCGTACGCCAGGAAAGCCCTTCGCGCATCCCGTCGTCGATCTCGAGGAACGCGCCCTCAATTTTTTCTTTCAGCTTTTCCATGCTGGGGATACTCTTCTTGTAGACAAATTCTTTTGTAAATCCCCATACGAAAAAGTCGCACATATTAAAGTCGGGGGGTCGTGGAGCTCAGTCCATATAGTCTGATCCCAAACCCATCCACCGCCAAAGGAACGTGTTATTGAGTTATGCCCTCACACTCTTTGCGTAATGGGGAGCCGCCCTATACTGCACGAATATAGTTTTCATTTGTCATGTGATACCTTTCAAGCTCAGCGAGCATTTCCGTTTTCAGCATGTCCAAGTAGGCATCTGCGTTAACGGTGCCATCAAAAAAAAAAAAAAAAAGGGGGGGGCCCACTATGCCTTCACGCCAAATCTCACTCCACACTGTCACCTTCGGTGAATGGAGATACCGTTCGTCCACGGCATGAGGGTTATCTCTGCCCATATCCTGCTGTTCTGGCGGTTCACACATCCATCAAGGTGAAAGTTTGCTTCGTCACTAAATAAAAGAAATCGCAAGTGCCCCGGGTTGCTCGTAATTCGCCACAACTCCGCCTTGCAAAATTCTAAACGTCGAACGTTGTCGCCCTCATGCAGGGCTTGCACAACTTGCATCCTGTACCGGCGCAAATTATTTCTCCGCAGAATCCGTCGTACGCTTTTTTCCGAAATTGCAAACAACCTGGCTGCTAGTTTTCTTGACAATTGCGGGTCGCTTTCGAAGACAGCAAGCACCGCTTCATTGAGCTCATTTTTTAGCAGGCTCTCACGTTCACTGACTGGATTCTTCGTTTTAAAGTTTTCTCCGCTCGAAAAACAATCCGCCCAATCAAAACTGTTGGGCGTGAAGGTGGGCGTTTATGAAATGCAGTGCGAAATTTTTGTTGTGCTGTGGCCACCGAGTTCCGCTCCACGTACCACTTCACTGCCTGCGCACACTCATTTGCCGAGTATCGCGGCATCGCAGGATGGCGCGGAAAATATTTTGATAATAACTGCAGCATATAGTGCCCCAAATCAATAAGGAGGAGCAATCAAGATGCCTCAGCAGTGGCACTCTTGATTCCAAAGTTGAGCTTTCATCGGGAACGGACCTGCCAACATTTAAGCAGACGACAAAAGAAGACAAACGTTCGTCTGCTTTAGAATATATTTTTATTAAACGAGGGTGTCCGCCAGTTTCTAAATTTCAAGTAAAAGGGCCTATTCGTTCATATATTTCGTTAAAATCACTTTTCGTCGCGATTATCTTGCCCGACGCCAGCCTTTCGTGCGGCGTTTCCTGCGTTTTTGCGTTCAGTGCGCCACCTGGGAGCGACGTCGCGACCCAGATTGCCGACGGCTAACGGGCGGGTATAGGCCATAGAAAATGCACGTCTGCCGTTTTTGTTATCTTTCTAATAATTCGCTACTCCCGACAAAGGCAAAAACCTTTGGAACTTACGACGGTCGTTTGCCCAATTTCAGATATGTACGTTTGAAATTCGATTTTTGCTAGGCGTGCCAAATGTAAATGTTTTTACGGCCGCACCCTGCATATTTTGTTTTATAGTTCACTTAGCGGAAACAAGAATACACGACAGAAGACGGGTCTGTCCAAGCCAATGGAGGCTTGAGGGACGGGACCCGTCAGTCGAGCGGAGAGGTACACTGCAATGTATAATTGCGTTGCGTGTTTACACAGCCGGACGTTAGTCGGCCCCAAAGGGCGTCTGGTGTCTCACGTGTAGACGAGCAATTTTGCCAGTGCAGTGCAACCGCTAGTGTAGGGTTTCTGACGTACGCCAGGCAGTAAAGATAGACGACCGCACGCCGGCTCTGCCCCAAGGTACACTGCAGAACACTTATACTCTGTTTCATACTTAGCGTGCAACGCTGTCAAAGCTACAGGCGCGAGCGCGTGGCTTCTTCTATGGTTTTGTTTGCGCGCGAACGCGTGCAATTGGTCAACGAGATCAAGCCCCACGCTCGCGCCAGTAGCTTTGATAGCGTTGCACGCTAAGTATGAAACAGAGTATAACTAGTGCAGAAACCAATAAACTTCAAAAGGAAATAGAGCAGGATAAGAAAAGAGGTATAAAAACCAAGGACAGTATTAACGCAGACTCAGATTTACAAATTCGTTAATAATTTTTTCAACGTTCCCTTAGTGGAAACTTCAAGGAAACAATCGGAAAGACTTCAAATGCAACGGACATAGTAGAACGTTTACACTGACCATGCCTTGTATATCACCGGGTCGTCTCAAATCAATTTGGGTGGTTTCAATTCTACTCAATAATAATAATAATAATAATAATAATAATAATAATAATAATATTATTATTATTATTCTCGCCTAGAAAAGCGCACTATGAATTTTTAATCACACTTTCGCGTCACGGTTAGTCTTTAATGAGGTCAAGCATCGATAGTTTTTTATTCACATCCCCAACAAACAACAATGGCGGTCGCCTTTTTTTTTTTTTCAAAAACGAAGCGTGTGATTGATTCCGAGTCCTCACCGAACAATGACGCAGCCCCCGTGTTCAATAAATGCTCAGACTGCGTGCCCAAGCAATGGCCGACTCCTCGAAAGAGCAACTAGGTATAGCACCCACTTTTAAAAAAGGGTGTATGCTCCGTCTACATTACGTCATAAAGAATAAGAATTCCAAAACGTAAATCACAGCTTTTTTTAATTAGGTAGCTCACAAATCGAGGAATTTCGTTTCTTTTTGAGTTGCAGCTACGGCCATACCACTTATCTCCGGGGCTACGAAAACCCTAAATACTGGTTCACACAGCCCCGTTTTCTTACGTTACGTTACATCACGTCGCGTCTGCTTATGCCAGAAGTCAACGGGACATCTGTGCTTTCTTAGAGTCTATAGGAAGCACAGATGTCCAGGTTATGTGCGGCGCCATTAGTTGGCAATGCACTTTGAGCAAGCATTGAACACGAGCGCTTCGTCGGCATTCGGAATGTACTCGGATCGAAACGCATTGCACACGAGTGCTGCCCCAGTGCTCGGCGCGAACTCGAAACCAATCACGGGTTTTACCAACACCGCCTAGACAGAAGGCCTCCGCACGCGTCATCACAGTCAGATCGATCGAGGCGTGAGATTGAGCACGAGTGCTGTGTCAGTGTTCGGCCGGGGCTCGTGTGCAATCAGTGCGTGGAAGGTCGGGCTCGGGCCAAATAGCCGAGTCAGCGCGATCCGACTGTGATGACGTTTCATAGAGGGAGAGGAGACCATGCGGAGGCCTTTTATGTAGGTGGTGTCGGCTTCAAGCCGGAGGCGATGAGACTAACTGATGGCGGCTGCGCATCACCTATGCATCATCTCACGATTTGGAAAGGGCCCATTTTCTTCATGTCCACTCTTTCACCTCTATGGCGCTGAGGCTTGGCCGGAGAAAGTAAAAACACAGAAGAGAAAGTGGGTGACAGGCAGCCAATATTCGCTGCTTGAGTTGTGACGTGAGCGAAACGGGGCGGCGCAAAGATTGTGAAGCCGAAACTCCACGATTATCCTTTTGCGAGCTTTTCTGAAAGCCCACAGGCAGAGAGCCGTAGTGTTTGCTGCCCTCGTCCAGCGTTGTGCCCGTTGCCGAAAATAAGTAACGAAATAGCGTTACAGCCAAGAAAAAAGCGGCGCGTTACAGAGCTCCGTTACCATCTTCTAAATGTAACGAAATACCGATGTCGTTACTTGCCATCACTAACGGACCTTACACCTTTACGTTACTTTGTCGGTACCTTGTGTTTCACTCTCAGTACGAGGGGCGTTCATAAAGTTCGTATTATTGTCATGAAGGAATAGAGATTCAGCAATCGAACTCGAATAGGAGTTGAGACTTTCTCTACATATTCGCCACCAAAAGTTACCCACTTTTTCTAGCGATGCACCACATGCCGGAGGCCATTGTTATAGAACTCCTGGTTTTGAGGGTTCAGGAATCGCTCCACTTCAGCAATCACTCGGTCGTCGTCCTTGAAATGCTTTTCTCTTATTTGGCCTTACTGGAAGCGTCTGCGCCATTTAACCAAAGTGTCATAAACTGTGGTGTTGTCCCCGAACAACGCTCCCAGATTGGAATGAATATCCTTGGCATTTCTTCCCTTGAAATGGAAAGAAAACGGATCACTCAATGTGCTTGGCACCGACGGGCGGTGTCATTTTTGTTTCGACTCCCTATCGGCGTTCCGAGCTACTTGAGCATGCGATGTTTATACTGTGCGGAAACTAGAGGGACGCGTGCTCATGTGGATGCCTGTTTTGTTCCGTTTTTTTTTTCAATTTTTGTGGCGATAATGCGAACTTTATGAACGCCCCTCGTATATGGCTGTAACCTCTCAACCGCAAACGTCTCCACAAGCTCCTCGAACCGTTTTTGAGAAACGGGAACTTGATGCATACGGTCGATACTCATCTGCTTCAGCAAGAGCGCGTCGGGACTGTGGGATGAAGTTTCGGTTTTTCGTTTCTTTGAAAGCACCTCGCCTGCACCTTGACAATTTTTTCGTTAAACAAATTAAGACTGATGCGAAGCACCGCTGTTAATTTCTAGTTATCATTGGTGTGGTACAACGAAATATTAACTAATTATACTGCATCACGAAACAGTATAACAAAAACTGTCTAAATAAATAGCAAACTTAAAAAAAAAAATCAAATAGGCGTGTTTATATACTGGGTGTATCAATGAGCGGCCAGGCTCTTTAAATTGACCGCAAAATTCGATTTCTTAACCTATCGCGTTCTGATTTTTTACGGCGTTGGCCACAGGTGGTGCATTTTTTCTATAAAATTCGCAAAGAGCGAGCTTACCCGAGGAAAAAGTAAAACAAGAAAAAGGCTTAATTCCTATGGAAACGCAGCGAAGCCACCGGTCTTCAAACCATAAGGCTCCTTATGGTTTGAAGACCGGTGGCTTCGCAGCGTTTCCATAGGAGTTAAGCCTTTTTCTTTTTTCACTTTTTCCTCAGGTAAGCTCGCTCTTTGCGAATTTCATAGAAAAAAATGCACCACCTGTGGCCAACGCTGTACAAAATCGGAACGCGATAGGTTTAGAAACCGAATTTTTTGGTCGATTTAAAGAGCCTCGCCGCTCCTTGGTACACCCAGTATAACTGCCATGATTGATTTACCCTCCTTATGAAATATACAAGTAAACAATTCGTATTTCCCTTGTTAATTGATTACCATAAGATTTGAATATTTTAAGGTTGTCTGGACCCCTAGTTTTGATGAATTTGTCGTAGAGGGCATGTTTTATTTGAACTTTCGCTAGGATATCTGGCGTGATCCATGGCTTTCGAATTTTTCGTGATAGCTTAAGTTTCTTGTAGGGAACATTTCGTAGGTAATTTTCCTTAAACATTTTTATAAATGTATCGTAAGCCTCGTCAACAGTTCCTCTCTCGAACACTACGGTCCAGTCCGTATTAGATAGGTCCCGCCTAAAGTTCCCCAGGCGATCAGGTGTAATATATTGAAACGTTACACTCGGTTTCGCCCTCGACCCATTCAAAGTATGCATGTTCACGGATATGAATATTGGACAATGATCGCCGAGATCACATCTGACCACACCAGCCTTAACACTGGTTAAAGAGAAACTCGTTATGAATAAGTCGAGTAACCTTTCGGAGGTTAACGAAATACGCGTTGGGCTCGGTAATATATTCGTAAAACCGTTCAAATTGATAACATTTTTCATTTCTCTTTTATGAGCATTATCCATTGACATATTTATGTTAAAGGGATACTGAACCAAAGAATTTAGTGTCCATAATAAGTGGCGCACGTTCTTTCCACGAGCCAGCAGCCGCCGGTGTGCGCGAGCACACGCAACAAAAATGACGTCAAAGGCCTCCATTCGTGGTTAAGATGACAGTGAAATGTATGGGCTTCGGGCCAAAGGAGAATAAAGACAAGTTTTTCATCTACACAGTGGTGTCTGGTGTAAAAGGTAAGCGATTAATTGGTCTAACAAGCACGTAGCATTCACTTGTAGAGATGAAAAGCCAGTCTTTATTCTCCTTTGGCCCGAAGCCCATGCATTTCACTGTCCTCTTAAGCGCGAATGGAGGTCTTTTACGTCATTTTTGTTGCGTGTGCTCGCGCACACCGGCGGCTGCTGGCTCGTGGAAAGAACGTGCGCCACTTATTACGGACACTAAATTTCTTGGTTCAGTATCCCTTTAAAGTCGCCTCCACAGATTAGGTTATACCGATTTGTATTTGTGAACATTAGAAATTCTAGGAACAAAAAAAAAAACTTTCAAAGATCACCGTCTGGCGGATGGTAGAAAACTAAAAAAAATATTACGATCTGCTCGTAAAGAAAGCACCTCGTAATCCTCATTTGTACAGCAGTATTTAGGGATTGGCTCGCATTCAATTCAATCTCTAACCAGCATCGATACGCCTCCACCACGGGACCTGGTGCGATTTAAAAGATGAGTGGTGTACATAGGTAACTTAAAAATGTTAGCGCCATCAGAGCACCATGTCTCAGGTAATATTATTACGTCGAAGGAAAACTCTAACTGAACAACAAATTCCTCAAGATTAGCAATCTTGTTCTTTACAGACTGAGTATTTAAGTGAAAACATTTCAGCGAGGGTTTGCATCCAATATAAAGTTTTATTTCAGACGAGAGATGACTATTCATAACTGTGTTAAGTCTGTTACACAATCAGAGCAAGATAGGCTTCACTGCTGATTTGAACTACTCCAGAGTTTTCGGCTTTCTTCATGAGTATTTTCTCTTGAGTCACCCACAGGAATTTCCAGTCATTGGTCTTCTTTTTCTCGGTGGCCTTCCCAAGCAACAATTTGTTCTCGGGGCATAGATGTTCAATCACGTACACCGGTTCCGAATGTTCGAAGCGAACATCTGACGTTGTCAGCCTGCGTCGTTTTGCTGATATCAGGACTTTATCACGGACGTTGTGAGAGAGAAACCGTACAATCACATTTGGTTTAGCCTTGTCCTTTGTGGGCACATGATGGATATCGTCAATGTCTGTGCTTTAATTTCAACGCCTATTGCGCCTCCGATTGCGGTGATCATCTCGGCAAGATTCTCGTGAGGGCTATGTGGAATTCCTTTAAGTTCCAGGTTGTTTCTGCGACTGTATTGCTTCATTTCCACTAAGTTGCGCTTCATGTCTTCGAGCCCTTTGGCAAGAACTCGGCTTTCGTTTTTTAGCTGTTGCTGCTCGGCTTTTAGCTCCTTTATTTCTTTTGTGGCACTAGCTATCGTTGCCTTAAACTCTTCAAATCCTTTGTTCATGAAGGTCATGGATTGCGACATTCCCGCTAGTTCTTTGTTCACCTTGGTGTTTATTAGGTCTACCTTTCTAGAAAGCTCTGGCAAGACCTTTGCCAACTCTTTTATGGTGGTAGGCTGTTTTTCGGCCATTTCGGTTGCCAAGAGCCGTCACACTGTCGCGCTATAGTACAATGAGGCAGTTTCAAACATAACGGCAGACAGTGAGGCAGCAGCTGCAGCAGTCAACAATGAATTGCACGAGCGAAATAGTAAGAAATAGAAGCAGATTTCCAACCTCTAACGTTGCGAGCAGAAATATAAGATTTGTGGCACCCCTGTAGACGCTGCTGCCAAAGCGGTGGTATCCCTGGTCCGTCGGTCGTTGTAGCACTGTTCCCTGGCGGCCTGTAGCTCCTGTTGCCGCTCGTCGAATAAGGGGCCTGCTGTGTTTGCAGCGCTGATAAGATGGCCTTAAGCGCGTGTCCACGATCGATGATACAGCGGCTGGCTGGAAAAGCCTGTAAGTTGCGAGCAGAAATATAAGTCTTGTGGCACCCCTGCTGCCGCTGCTGCCAAAGCAAAGTTTGGCAGCAGCGGTCCCCGCTAAGTTTTTTGAAAAAATTTGTCGCCAAATTTAGCGGGAAATTTTTACACTCTTGACGTCACACGTGACCCTCCCCTCCGTACCCTCTCCTCCTCCTCCTCAAAAGCTGCACTCTGCCTAATCTGTTCTTGCTTTATTGGACGAGGAAGCACCGGCGACATGCACTGCAGAAAGGCAAAACAATCCGTGGCGGCACGATGAACAGTCCTAACCTTGCGTCTGCCCCCTTCGAATTTTCTGTCGCTCTTTAAAGGGATACTGAACCATAGAATTTAGTGTCCATAATAAGTGGCGCACGTTCTTTCCACGAGCCAGCAGCCGCCGGTGTGCGCAAGCACTCGCAACGAAAATGACGTCAAAGACCTCCATTCGCGCTTGAGGACAGTGAAATGCATGGGCTTCGGGCCAAAGGAGAATAAAGACAGGCTTTTCATCTCTACAAGTGAAAGCTACATGCTTGTTAGACCAATTAATCGCTTACCTTTTACACCAGACACCACTGTATAGATGAAAAACTTGTCTTTATTCTCCTTTCGCCCGAAGCCCATGCATTTCACTGCCATCTTAACCGCGAATGGATATCTTTGACGTCATTTTTGTTGCGTGTGCTCGCGCACACCGGCGGCTGCTGGCTCGTGGAAAGAACGTACGCCACTTATTATGGACACTAAATTCTATGGTTCAGTATCCCTTTAAAGGCCGGTTCCCACATGCAGCGAAGCGCTGATGTAGCGCTGCTCACGTGCTGTCAGATACTTACTGTCTCCCATGAGCAACAGTTTTGACAGTGCGATTCAAAGCTGGTGAACGCCCCCGTCGGCACGCGCTTTGCGCGAGGTAAGCGCTATGCCTGTAGCGCTCCGCTGCATGTGTGAACAGGCCTTAAGAGCGCAGCTCTTACACGCCCGTTTCCGGCTTGAGTGGCGTCGCCGTCACCGTCGCCTTCGGCGTAACCGCGCATTGCATTATGGGAAACGTCCCATGATGCAACGCGCGTTTCTTGCTCGTGATCCGTGCATTGCATTATGGGACATTTCCCATATTGACGTTACCGTGACCTCATCAGTGACGTCACAGGGGTTCCGCGTTGCATTATAAGAAACGTCCCATGATGCAACACGCGGGTCACGAGTGACCCGCGCGTTGCATTTTCTCCTCCCCTCCTCCTCTTCCTCCGTCCTTCTCCTCTTCTTCTCCTCCCTCCTCTTCCTCCTCCCTCCTCCTCCTCCTTCCTGCAATAAATGGCAGACGAAACGATGTAACTCAGCCCCCACCATGCTAATACATGGTAAATAAAGCTATTATTATTATTATTAGCAGCAGGACGCAATATGCGCTATATCTTGGTGGCAGTTAAAAAAAAAACAGTACACACAGCCGAAATGTAAATAACAGGGAGATCCTATTCGCACTTTCTCGAGTGAGGTAAAACGTGAGGGCTCCAGTGTGCAGATAGCCCATACCCACTTCCGGTTCTGAAATAGATGGGCTGTTTCGCAGTGTTTGCGAAATCAAACATACACGCAATATTCTGGAAATGGCCACTTATAGAACTGTCACACTTAATTCACTCTTATGACAAAATATTCAAGCGTAATCAATTAGGGAATATACGTGAACCGGAAGTGCGCCGAAGCTACCCAATAGATGGCGCCACTGAGTTTGTTGCCAAACTAAAAAGGGCGAATATCGTCGTCAGGTCAAGCTGAGAATGCTGCGAAGCTCTCAGCCTGGCGGAGACGCCTTCCGTACCACTAGCGCAGTAGCACCAGTGCAGCCACCCGTGCCTTCTCTGCGCCCAAAAGAGCTGAGAAAGCGTTTGACGAAGTTCAAATAAAAACATGGCCCGAGGAAATGGGAAGCGCACTACACTTTCGTGTCGTTACGCAAGCCGTGATACGGAGGAGGGTTATGGCCGGAGCCTCCTGCCACAAAAACAAGAACAGCAACGACGAGCGCAAAATACAAAAATACATGCTTGCTACAACCGCGCTGTGCTCGCAAAGTTGCTCCACTAAAATATTACATTCTTAGTTTTGTGACCGACTGCCATGCAAGTTTTTTTTTTTTGTTTTTTGGACTATGATTTGACATCTATGATCTACAATGCAAGCTCCACGGCACAGGTTAGTTTATTGTTAACTAGGGTGTCCCACTTATTAATATAGATATATGGGCGATTTCATATCAACTCAGGCACGGATTTAGGGTCGAATTTCTAATTTTGACGAAAAAAAATGTTTTGAGGCCATTCCTATAATAAAAGAAGACGCAAAGGACAATTTCGTCGGATTTTTTGTTCTCAAGTTATGGACCGTTGAAGCGGCCGAGGTGGAAACTGACGTTTTTCCAGCTCATCGGAGGTGCCATATATTTCACTCCATCCCTTATTCCACCTTTTTACGCTACATCAATATACCTTTTTGAGAACACTCTAGACATAGGCTTTTTCGTGCTAATTAAGCGTCTAGGTCATGACATTCTTAATGATTTTTTTTTTATTTGTCAAGCCGCCTCTCTGCGACGATATTTGACGAACTTCAGCAAGCTGTGCTGTGTGACCTAATCAACATATTTTTATGATCTGTATCTCACCGTAAAGCTCCAATTAAGCTCTTTGTTTTGAGTATAACTTCAATATTTTGCGATAAGTACATAATGCGCTACATGTGCCTGAAAAACGAAAATTTCGAAAACTAGCAAGTTCAGAGTCAATTTTCTAAAAAAAGCCCACTTTTTATTTCTTTTATTTTTTATTCACAGTTAGTTAATATAGAAGTCTATCAGAAACTACCAACAGGAATTGTAATATATTGTTTGTATGGCTGCTACTAAGACTTGAATCTCGTGCTATGAGCGTTTTAAACGGGACTTCGCACAGGCGCTCTGCTGAGCAGAATTGTGGCCTATGTAAGGTTTTCTATTTATCGTTAGCAGTTACCTCAATATCCAACCATAAACATTAATAAAATTTGGAGTAGTGTACTTCAAAAAATTTACTTCGAAGGCCCTATCCACAAGTGCGGGCACAGCGCTTACTTCCTCCCAATACGGGGAAATGCAGATCGTTAGAGAATTTCTCTGGGGCCTTTTGCTATCGGCTTTGAGTTTGAAATACCGAACTTGACAAGTAATTGTCATATTTTCTTATGTCAAACAGATATGCAGTGCATATACATATGCACGATTTAGTATCTGACGCTTAGGAAGTACGGTTTATTTTGTGCGCGTACGAAAATAACAAGCATTTCGTAGCGTGTAAGGCTTCAAACGTGTTAGTGATGTAGTGATTCATGCCGGGTTACTTAGACTTTTTCCTCTTGACTTAAGTTTGTCCGGGAGTCTAGATGTTACGTATCTTCTATGTCAACACATAGGGCGAAGCTCACACACCATGCAAATCACGCCAGTGCCAAGTAAATAAATATGGTTAGGATAAATATTGTTGACTTACTGGTTTTACGCTCAGATATTGATATAGACTAGCATCAGATAGAAAACCTTACATAGGTCAAAATTCTGCTCAGCTGAGCGCCTATGCGAAGTCCCGTTCAAAACTCTCACAGCACGAGATTCGAGTCCTAATAGCGGCCATACAAACAATATATTTTAATTTCTGTCGGTAGGTCCTGGCAGACTACTATATTACCTAACTGTAAATGAAAAATGAAAAAAATAAAAGGTTTGTTTTTTAGAAAATCGACTTCCAACTTGCAATATTTTCGAAAGAAAGACTTGCAAGTTTGAAGTCGATTTTCTAAACAAAAAACACATTTTATTTATTGCATTTTTTATTTACAGTTAGTTAATATAGTAATTTGTCAGGACCTATCAACAGAAATTGTAGTATATTGTTTGTATGGTCGATAGTAGGAGTCGAATCTCGTGCTGAGAGAGCTCTGAACGGGACTTCGCATAGACGCTCAGCTGAGCAGAATTCTGACCTATGTAAGGTTTTCTACTTAATGTTAGTACTTACCTCAATATCTGAGCATAAAAGCCAGTGAATCAACAATATTTATCCTAACAATATTTATTTACTTGGCACTGGCGTGATTTGCAAGGTGTGTGAGCTTCGCCCTATGTATTGACGGAGAAGATACGTAACATCTAGACTCCCGGACAAATTTAAGTCAAGAGGAAAAAGTCTAAGTAACCCGGTATGAATCACTGAAAATAGAAATGAAACCTAAACACATGACTAACACGTTTAAAGCCTTACACGCTACGAAATGCTGGTTATTTTACGAAAGAGTCCGTACGCGCACAAAATAAACAGTTCTTCCTAAGCGTCAGATACTAAATTGTACATATGCATATGCACTGCATATCTGTTTTACATAAGAAAATATGACAATTAAATGTCAAGTTCGGTATTTTAAACTTCAAGCCGAAAGCAAAAGGCCTTAGAGGAATTCTCTTACGATCTGCATACCCCCGTATTGGGAGGAAGTAAGCACTGTGCCCGCACTTGTGGATACGGACTTCGAAGTATATATTTCTAAGTACACTACTTCAAATGTTATTAATGTTTATGGTTGGATATTGAGGTAACTGCCAACGATAAATCGAAAACTTTACATAGGCCAAAATTCTGCTCTATAAAAACAAAACAAATGATGATAAATTGCTAGCCAGTTGCGTTCCATACGTGAAACGTTCTAGTGCCACCCACGCATAACGACACTCTGAGTTTCCAGAAGCCAAACGCCTTCGTTTACGGCACTCTTCATCAATTAGTTTAACGCGTACCTTGTGTACACTTGAGACTTGTTCCTAGAATGACGCGATACTACCGCTATTCGGGCTGATAAACCTGGAGATCTTCCATAGCCTTCCATACCCTCGTGCTCCTTTCCCTCAATGCGCAAAGGTGGTACAGTTCCTTCTCGCCTACCTCACTCATCCTCGCCTACCCCTCTTGTCACATGACCTCTCTGTTAAACAATCAGCGTTGAGCACCCAACCATTCTGTGTCGAGCCTCGCGGTCACACTTTTATCCACGCTTCACGAAATGTCCAACACCAAAGCTTTAAAATGTTCACAAGCGCTCGAACCACTTCAAGTCGTCGCAGCAAAAACCCACACTGCCAGCCTCTGCATCTTTTCCGCTCTTCTTTTCATCTCTTTTTGCATCTTTCTTTCGAGACCACCTATGTCGGCAGCCTTTCCTAGATGGCATTCATCGTCTGCGAAACTTTGCTATAGACCTTTCCAAAAACGAGCTTGTGGCCGGTGCCATTTTGAGCGTTCGTGCGTATGGCGCGTGCTTTGCTCGCTTTCCGAAGCGACGAACACGCACGTGCTGGGCTGTGAAGATCGCACGCTGGACTGTGATTTTGTAAACATTAGAAAGGTCTATAGACTGGTCAAAAGAGATTATTCTTGCCTTTTAATGATATAGCATTGTTAAGATACTCATCACAGATTTCTAGATATTTGGAATCTAATGTTCTCCACTAAATTTAGCGAAAAAATTGATGTCACATTACCCATGCACCAATTCAGTTTCCCTGCTAAATTTAGCGGAGAAACCAACGTTACGTCACATATGCACCAATTCAGTTTCCCCACTTAATTTAGCGAGAAATTTGATGTCACGTGACCTGATGTGCACGGACCTACAATCACACTGTGTAATGTAATTCATTTCTTTTTAGATTTTCGTTAAACTTGTCAAAGAACACTTTTTTTTAATTTTATTTGCAATTTGAGAAGCCTGTTAATCTCTTTGTACTTCTGCTCAGTTCTGACTGACCAACTTTTGGTAAGCGTTTTGTAAGCACGTCTCGCTTTACCTATAAGTCTGCGAATTTCTACATTAAACCAAGTTTTTTTTTTTTTTTACGCTTCCTTATTTGTTTTCACCAGGAGCTGCCTTCAATGTCAGCGCTCTAAGGTGAGCCGACACACGGTCACACCTTTGAGACCATTCCGTGCCCCCTCGGCACGGTTCGACCATGTTCACCTCGATCTCGTGGGCCCCCTGCCATCATGCCGAGGCTTCACGTACATCTTGACTTGCGTCGACCGCTACACCAGGTGGCCCGAAGCTACTCCCCTGGCCGACATCACTGCCGAGACAGTCGCCAAGAACTTTATCGACATCTGGTCTGGATATCCCGCTTCGGATGTCCATCCACCGCCACTACGGACCGGGGACGACAATTCGAATGCTCGCTGTTTGCTGCGTTAGCCCAGCTCCTCGGCACACTACCTCATACCACCCGTCAGCCAATGGCATGGTGGAGAGGTTACACCGACAGCTCAAGGCAGCAATCACAGCACGAGATGGACGTCTCAACTGGGTCGATCATCTCCCATTCGTCCTTCTCGGCATTCGATCCGCCTTCAAACAAGACCTGGAATGCACCTCGGCTGATTTTGTTTATGAATCGCCACTCCGGCTCCCTGGAGAATTTCTGGACATTACCAAGTGCACTCCTACAATTCCACACCAAGTGTACCTAGACGACTTGAGGCACTTCATTCAAGAACTGAAGCCCACACAACCTCGGATGCCCTATTCTCAGAAGATTTTCGTAAGTCAAGAATTGAACACTTCCACGCACGCATTCGTCAGAAAAGAAGTTAAGAGGAAATGTCTCACGCCACCTAACGAGGGACCCTTTAAGATACTCGAGCGCACCGAGAAGACCATAACTCTTACATTAACGGACACCGAGAAATCGTCGCCATGAACCGAATCAAACCCGCATTTCAGGACTCAAATTCTCATCCTTCATACTCGGAGCAACTTGCAACACTCCAGAAAACCAAGAGACCAAGAAGTGTTTCATGGGCCCCATATAACTCCCCACACCCTTTCCTCTTCTTATTGCCACCATTGGATCAACTACAATTTTATTTGTATTTCCGTGATCCATGCTTTCCGTGATCCAGCTCCGAGAAATGAAATAATTTTTCTTCTTTTTCTAAACTCGCTGCGCGAGCTTCCTGATGCGCGAGAATAAAAAAGAACAGTTCGAGCCAGAACACCGTGGAGCTCGGACATCTTTTCCACAGTTGTCCTAGACGTCGTTCTTAACGTCGTACCCTAGGACATCGTCCTCGGCGTTGTCCTAGACTCCGTCCTTGACGTCATCTATAGCCTCGTAACAAAAGGAGGAGGTAAACATGCTGAATGCTATTGGAATTCATAGACAACCAAAAATAGTGGTCTCTGCAGCCATTTTTTTAAACAAAGTATTAAGGCGAAAACCTCACTTTTCCCATTGAGCGAAAAAATACTGAAAAAAAAATTGACCGCATCTCCACGTGGTGAATGATGTTGATTGGGGCGAAGCTCTGGTGGTGCTTGTCTGCGTAGACGCTGAGCCGCAGCATGCCGAGCCTTTCGTTCGTTTTCATCCATGTCAGAAAGAGAATGTGTGGTATGGAACGTGGTTATATAGGCATTTGAGCATTTGACCGCAGCGCCCTCTCGTCTATAAACGTTGAGCCGCAGCATGCAGCGCCTCTCGTCTATAAACGTTGAGCCGCAGCATGCCGAGCCTTTCGTTCGTTTTCATCCATGTCAGAAAGAGAATGTGTGGTATGGAACGTGGTTATATACGCATTTGAGCATTTGACCGCAGCGCCCTCTCGTCTATAAACGTTGAGCCGCAGCATGCCGAGCCTTTCGTTCGTTTTCATCCATGTCAGAAAGAGAATGTGTGGTATGGAACGTGGTTATATACGCATTTGAGCATTTGACCGCAGCGCCCTCTCGTCTATAAACGTTGAGCCGCAGCATGCCCAGCCTTTCGTTCGTTTTCATTCATGTCAGAAAGAGAATGTGTGGTATGGAACGTGGTTATATACGCATTTGAGCATTTGACCGCAGCGCCCTCTCGTCTATAAACGTTGAGCCGCAGCATGCCGAGCCTTTCGTTCGTTTTCATCCATGTCAGAAAGAGAATGTGTGGTATGGAACGTGGTTATATACGCATTTGAGCATTTGACCGCAGCGCCCTCTCGTCTATAAACGTTGAGCCAATGCATGCAAAGTTTAACGCGATTACATACGCATTTGACCGCAGCGCCCTCTCCTGTATAAACGTTGAGCGGCTACATGCAACGTTTCATCCATGACATCCCCAGCTCTTGAGTTACTATCACATCTCAGAGCCCCCTACTAGTCCCGCCGTCGTGGCCGAGTGGTTAAAGGGGCTATGCAACAATTTTTTTACTTTGCGCAAATACCGCTTAGAACGGATCCCTGACGTTAATGACCTATGAAACACGCCTTAGTTTTTCACCCGACGCATTAGAAGTCCCAGAAAAAAATTAAAAAACAACGAGCAGCGTTCACGCCCTCAACTCGCAGCCAGAACAAGCGGCCACGTGATCTGGAGCCGATTATATGCCGCCAATGTTGATCATAGCCACGCGCTGGGGTTGGCAAAGCACAGGACACGCGCTGAGTTTCAGACATTGTTATGGCTCGGCTATTGTCGTCGTTGCAGCGATTGGACACGGGCCACTACTTGAATGCTTCTCGAGCTATCAATTATCACGAGCCTAAATCGAGTGCCCACGCAATGCTCGGGTCCAATCTATGAACCGCATTCAAATATCGTCATACGGGTGTACTGCGATCTCCACGTTACGTCATCGAATTTTGCAAAGGAGAGATTGAATGAAAATGATCGCTTTTGTCCTTGAAATTACACCGCAACAAAGGAGTTTCTTGGCCAGTGGCATTGCATGCGAGTATCCTTGAGTCCCACTAGTGCCAGTAAGCTCGTGTAAAGTGAAAAACATTCCAATTGAATATCGTTGCACAGCTCCTTTAAAGGGATACTGAACCAAAGAACATAGTGTCCACAATAAGGGGCGCACATTCTTTCCCCGAGCCAGCAGCCGCCGGTGTGCGCGAGCACACGCAACGAAAATGACGTCAAAGACCTCCATTCGCTCTTAAAGGTATTATCCGGTCAAATTTCGTATTCATGAAAACATTTAGACCTCATTGTCAATGGCTGTAGGTGCATTTTCCACGACAAATCTGAATTTTGTGTGCTTCCCTGGAGGAGTAATTGTATTTTAACCCAAGCGTGCATAAACGGCGTTTTCCTCTTCCACCTTCAGGGAAGCGGAGTTTCTGAGGTAACATCAGGCAAAGAACGCGCCGAACTGAAGTGCACTTCAAATTTTGTCCTCCGCGTGAGCGGTACGACGTGGTTCACCCTCGCTGCTGCGCTAGATTTTTTTTTTTTTTTTTTTAGAATGAAAGGGTATTTTCGTAGTGCGGTTGTCACGCTCCACACTTCTCCGCGACATTTACAGTGGCGAGTAATATGGAATGCTGCGGTGCGTCGGGAGCACTGTGTTCCCACGGAGGAATGAGGCATAGGATATGACAATTAGCGGCGAGAAGTTTTGGTGGCGCCCTCCTGTGGTTCCCCTTTGTGACGTCATTACCTTGCAAACAACAAGTTCGATGGTGTTTGCTATTAGCATGGTGGAAGCTTGAAATCATTGCGCTCTCAAAGGAACACTGCCAACACCGTCAAAATTAAAGTTCTTTCATTCCTCTTATTTCCGTCGATGAAAATCCCCTTTCCGACGTCATAGTCAGCGTTCGGCCAATCGTGGAAGGCCGACCACAGCGACGCTTTCGGTCGCGCACGGGGCTAATTGCAAGACTGGTGTGACGTCACGTCAGGCATGGGAGTGCAGCCGTTGATACTTGCGAAATTCGGCATAGAGTTTCGTTCAATTATCCGTCGTTGATTACACTAAATTGGGGTGTCGTTTAATGGAATAAAAATGGCCTATGTTAATCATTAGGCTCCCACCAGGTAACCATCACGAAATCTTAAGAACTTCCGGTTTCCACCGGACAATCCCTTTAAGAGGACAGTGAAATGCATGGGCTTCGGGCCAAAGGAGAATAAATACAGGCTTTTCATCTCTATAAGTGAAAGCTACGTGCTTGTTAGACCAATTAATCGCTTACCTATTACACCAGACACCACTGTGTAGATGAAAAGCTTGTCTTTATTCTCCTTTGGCCCGAAGCCCATACATTTCACTGTCATCTTAAAGGAGCTGTGCAACGATATTCAATTGGAATGTTTTTCACTTTACACGAGCTTACTGGCACTAGTGTGACTCAAGGATACTCGCACGCAATGCCACTGGCCAAGAAACTCCTTTGTTGTGGTGTAATTTCAAGGACAAAAGCGATCATTTTCATTCAATCTCTCCTTTGCAAAATTCGATGACGTAACGTGGAGATAGCAGTACACCCATATGACGATATTTGAATGCGGTTCATAGATTGGACCCGAGCATTGCGTGGGCACTCGATTTGGGCTCGTGATAATTGATAGCTCGAGAAGCATTCGGGTAGTGGCCCGTGTCCAATCGCTGCAACGACGACAATAGCCGAGCCATAACAATGTCTGGAACTCAGCGCGTGTCCTGTGCTTTTCCAACCCCAGCGCGTGGCTATGATCAACATGGGCGGCATATAATCGGCTCCAGATCACGTGGCCGCTTGTTCTGGCTGCGAGTTGAGGGCGTGAACGCTGCTCGTTTTTCTTTAATTTTTTTCTGGGACTTCTATTGCGTGGGGTGAAAAACGAACGCGTGTTTCATAGGTTATTAACGTCAGGGATCCGTTCTAAGCGGTATTTGCGCAAAGTTAAAAAAGTGTTGCATAGCCCCTTAACCGCGAATGGAAGTCTTTGACGTCATTTTTGTTGCGTGTGCTCGCGCACACCGGCGGCTGCTGGCTCGTGGAAAGAACGTGCGCCACTTATTATGGACACTAAATTCCTTGGTTCAGTATCCCTTTAAGGCGATGGACTAGAAATCCATTGGGGTCTCCCCGCGCAGGTTCGAATCCTGTCAACTGCGCAAACATTTTTTTTCGTCATTTCTTTCATATGTTTTCTTTTTTTGTTTTCGTCCTACACGAGCACGTGAGCACGCGCTCACGAGCTCGTGAGCTCACGAGCACGAGCACGAGCACCGAGCACGAGAACCGAGCACGATCACCGGACGCCGGACGCTGGACGGACATAATTTTTTTTCATCTTTTGTTTTCCATTTTTTTTGCCCTACACGAGCACGTGAGCACATGAGCTCACGAGCAGGAGCACGGGCACGCGACGCCGGACGGCGGACGGCCATACGGACATGGCTAGCCCCTAAGGAGCTTCGCCCCTAAAAGTCAATAAAAGGACGATTGAGCGGCACGCCCCGCTCAATGGTCGACCCTACTTGTCCCATTACCTGTGCGTCGTTCTTGCGGCCGTCCTAGAAGTCGTCTTAGACCTCTATGACGGCTTCGCTAGTCACATCACGTGAAAAACAAGTGGCGTCGACGTTGTTGTGCCCGAAAGATGGCCGTAACAAAAGTGAAAGACGTTTACAAATATCTGTAGTGCGAAATGAGAGCGCAGCTCTTGAGGAGGAGGGGAAGGTACTGAAGGAATGATATGTCCCATCTCCTCTGTACCCTCTCCTCCTCCCCTCTTCCTCTTCTGCTTCTCCCCCTCCTCCAATTCAGTTTTCCCGCTAAATTTAGCGGAGAAAATGACGTCACATGACTTGGGGTCGCGTCACCTCAAAACAAAATTAGTTTCTCCGCTAGATTTATGGGAAAAATTGAGGTCACGTGACCTCAACAAAAACTCGGAATCGAATTGGTGTTAAGGTCATGTGACGTCAATTTTCCCGCTAAATCTAGCGAAGAAACTGAATTTGTTCGCTAAACATAGCGCAGAAACTGAATTTCCCCGCTAAATTTTGCGGTGGATTGAATTGGTGTTGAGGTCACGTAGCGGGAAATTGAATTGGGGTTGAGGTCACGTGACGTAAAGTTTCCCGCTAAATCTTGCGGAGAAACTGAATTTTCCAGCGCCATTACGTCGACGCCGATGGCGACACCTACGCCGCGAAACACGGAAACGGGCGAATAAGAGCTGGGCTCTAAAAACGTTATCAAGCGTCATCAGCGTGAAGTCACCGCCGGAGTGGCGTGTGCAAAAGGTGCGCTTCGGACTTCATTCGTGCTCGTTGTGTGCTTCGTGCGATTGACTGTGAGGCGACTGCGTCTACATCTACGGCCTCGACATCGACAGCAGCGTCTACATCTACGGCGTTTTCCGAAGTCTAACGTGGCCGCCCATGCAAATACCTCACAGCCTTGTTCGAGGCGGGGCTTAGGCCGCACGTCCGGGAGCTTCCTGGCTCGTGACGACGACCATTCCCCGAAGAGAAGAACCCAGGGGTCCGGTGGAGGTGGGAGAATTGGTAACGTAACGAACGGTTTAATTACATGGTAGCGATACAGTCGTCAAATCCAAGAGAACAAATGGAGCTCTCACGCCCCGCCTTATATAGGGGTCCGTTTTCTCCCTCTCTCTCCGCCAGGGCAGCAGGTGCGACAGCCACGTGCTTTGCAGCTGGGTCTGTCGCGACGTAGTCAGAAATGAGTCATAGCCAAGGTTCTCCGCAGTTAGGCCAGGCCTCTCTCCCCTTCCGGAGCGCACGAACCCACACGCACACACACACACGTCCCGTTGACGTCACGGACGCGTTGAGACACGTTTTGGGCAGCCTTCGACAGGTGGGCGTCAGTCCTGAACACGTCGGGACTCGTTTTGGGACTCGTTTCCGCAGCGTTGAAACTCGGAAGAAGGTTGCCGAAGGTTCCATTCTTAACAGCCCCTCCGGGGCCAGGGAAACCTCGAATGGCCGGTGGTACAATCGCTGGCCTGAAGAGGTGGGCTTGGAGTAGGCCTTGAGAAGACGCTGCAAGCACCAAACAAACTCCCAAACCTCTCACAACGGAGGCATCAGCGGAAACGTCCCCCACAACACCACGCCACACCGCAGTCAAACGCTCGGAATTCGCCAAAGACCCGCCAGACTGGATTACGGATTACCAAAATTTGGTACAATTCCGGGTATCGAGACCCCCTGTCGCCAAAAAAACTCACTTTTCCAACGAGGTCACTAAGAACAAAATACAAAAGACAAAAACTCTTCGCAATTTGTGAGGTCATTTGGGGTTTCAACGAAGTGCCCCCACTTAGATCCTCATTCCCGTGGATGACGAAGACCTCTGAGATCAACCCTACTAATTTTCGTGATGTCAGAAAAATCTGCTCAACCCATCGGCATTGCCGTTAAATTTGCCTTTCCTTTTTCTTACGCTGAAGTCATAGTGATCGATTTTCACGTGATTTCTAGACGTGAAAATGCGGTCCTTATAGCGCCGATAAAACAATCCGCCTTTTTCATGCCCCGTCACATTGGTCCTAGCAATCTCCTGAGCTGTAGCGCGAAACCCTGACACACTAGGGTCGCTCTTCTGCTCGACTGTCAAAGACACTCTGTCTACTCGTAGCAGAGGACCAAAGTTACGCGACGCCGGAGCTACGAGAGATCTTTCACTGATCCCGTCTTCCTCCGCCTTTTTCGCCGGCGCGTTGGGACGGCGTACCCTTTCTAGCGCTGCGAGGTCAGGCTGTTCTACAACCTGGTCCCTCTCATCCCGGTTTTCTACCTCCAACTCTGGGAGTGCTTGCTCCCCGTCAGCTGCCTCTGGCTCTGGATCCCTCGTCAACAAAGGGGCGACCTGACGCGATTTGGACCTCGTACATGACTGAACTAGCCCTTCTCCCAGTTGTTGACCCCTTTCGCGCAGCAGGAAATCTGACCGGTTAGAAAACAAATAAGGATACTCCAACGGGACTGTTTGCGAGACAGCCGCCTCTGTCACTAGCTCTCCGAACGGGCCAGTTATCCTTACTGTCGCCATAGGCAGACAGACACTGTGCTTTTCAAGCAGCTGCTTGATCCAAACTACCTTTCCAGTAAAATCGGAGGTCGTTACATACGACGGATGAACAACGTCCATCGTCGCTGCACTGTCACGAAGCACCCTGCACGGCTTTCCGTTTACCTGGAGCTCGTGAAGATAGGGACGAAGGAGCTTCAGGTCCTCGTCACTACCGTTCACGTACGAGAACACCACCCGCGGTTTCTTACATCTGGCCGCTGTGTGTCCCGGCTCCTGACAGTTGTAGCACAGGAACGGCTTCCTTGCCTCGAACTGCCCTGTTGGGCTTTTCCGCGCCTCGTCTCCGTTCGAGTGTTCTGCGCTCTTTTCTGGGACCTTTTGTCCTGCTTCGGGCTTCTCGGGCCCGTTTTCTCGCGAGCCGTTACCCTGTCGGAAGGTCTTGCGCTGATCGCTTCGGCCGGATTCGCTTTCCTCTCCGCTCAGCTTTCTACGCGTTGCGTACTCTTCGGCTAGCTCAGCGGCCCTTTCGACAGAGTCGACTCCCACCCTGTCCTGCACCCAGAGCTTGACTGACTGCGGAATGCTACGAAAGAACTGTTCGAGGCACACACACTCGACTACCTTGTCTCGGCTTTCGTACACTTCCTCGCTCTTCAACCATTCTATCAGGTTGGTTTTAAGCCCGTACGCGAATTCCGAGTAGCCCTCGCTGCTCTTTTTGGATGCGTTTCTAAACCTTTGACGGAACGCCTCGGCAGAAAGGCGGTACCGCTTCAAAAGGCTGGACTTCACCTTGTCGTAGTCGTCCGCGTCTCCAGCACTAAGGCGCGCGACAACCTCTGCAGCCTCACAGGGCAACAGAGTCAAAAGCCGTTGCGGCCACGTTTCTGGGGCGAAGCTCAACTTCTCACATGTCCTCTCAAAGTTAACTAAGAATAGGCCCACGTCTTCCCCAACTTTAAACGGCTGCATGAGCTTCTTCATTTGATACGACTCGGTCTCACTTGCTCGTACCGGAGCCCCAACTCTACTGCTCTGCGAGTTTAATCGCTGTTGTTCAATTTCGAGCTCTAGCCTTTTCAGCGCTCGCTCCTGGTCTCGTTCCTCTTTCGCTGCAGTCTGTGCTCGTTCCTCTCTAGCTGCAGCCTGTTCTCGTTCCTCTTTCGCTGCAGTCTGTGCTCGTTCCTCTCTAGCTGCAGCCTGTTCCTCTTTCGCTGCAGCCTGTTCTCGTTCCTCTCTTGCTGCAGCTTCACTCTTAGCGTTCTGAAGCAGTTCCCACGTATTTTTAATTTCCTCTGCTTCCGCGCTCTCTGAAATCGCTTTACTGATCTCAGATTTCTTCATCTTTTGCTCCACCTCCACACCCAATTCTTCACATAAACAGAGTAAATCTGTTCTCAGTAACCTCATCAGATCCATGATCGCTGCTCTTTAGCTTTGGCTTTGCAATAAAACTTGTCGCGAGGTTGTACACAAACCTAGCGCACGAGTCAAACACTAAGGATTCCCAGCAGTTCAAAATTAATTACCCATAATCTGAAGCCTGGCGAATCTCAAAGCAAAGTCCAAACGCTCACCCGCAGATGTAGCACGATGTCGCATGGTCCGATCCCAACCGCTGCCAACCAGTTGTTCGAGGCGGGGCTTAGGCCGCACGTCCGGGAGCTTCCTGGCTCGTGACGACGACCATTCCCCGAAGTGAAGAACCCAGGGGTCCAGTGGAGGTGGGAGAATTGGTAACGTAACGAACGGTTTAATTACATGGTAGCGATACAGTCGTCAAATCCAAGAGAACAAATGGAGCTCTCACGCCCCGCCTTATATAGGGGTCCGTTTTCTCCCTCTCTCTCCGCCAGGGCAGCAGGTGCGACAGCCACGTGCTTTGCAGCTGGGTCTGTCGCGACGTAGTCAGAAATGAGTCATAGCCAAGGTTCTCCGCAGTTAGGCCAGGCCTCTCTCCCCTTCCGGAGCGCACGAACTCACACGCACACACACACACGTCCCGTTGACGTCACGGACGCGTTGAGACACGTTTTGGGCAGCCTTCGACAGGTGGGCGTCAGTCCTGAACACGTCGGGACTCGCTTTGGGACTCGTTTCCGCAGCGTTGAAACTCGGAAGAAGGTTGCCGAAGGTTCCATTCTTAACAGCCTCCTTAAGTGTTCTCCTCTTGGCATCGTTCTCAACGTCGTCCTCTAGGCGCCTTTCTCAACATCGCCCTAGACGTCGTCCTTAAGGTCGTCCTGGAGGTCGTCCTAGAAGTCGACCTGGACGTCGTTCTTGACGCCGTCCAAGACGTCGTCCGAGACGTCGTCCGAGCCGTCCGAGACGTCGTCCGAGACGTCGTCCGAGACGTCGTCCGAGACGTCGTCCGAGCCGTCCTCGACGTCGTCCTAGACGTCGCCTGTAAGGTATTCCTATAGTTCGTCCTCGACGTCGTCCTAGAGGTTGTCCTAGACGATGTGTTTGGCGTCGATCTCTAGGACGTCGTCCTCGACGTCGTCCTATACGTCGTCCTAAACTTTAATATGTCTAGAAACATTACTCGAAAACATTTCTTTCGCGCGACGTCTACGTGTAGGAAGGCTTCACCTTCCTACACGTAAGCAGTCTTTAGTGTACTCCTGTAATTTTTATATTCGTTTATATTTTTACTGCAGACTTCCACAATCTAGCCGCACTTGTGTGGTAAATCACAGCACGACACTTTGAGAAACCAATTCTTGCAGACCGTTCAAAGTGTGTTCGAAGCTTGACGTATACTCTGTAATTCCTTCAATCGTATCTTCATGACGGTTTCTTGTGACTTTGTTGCCATATAATTTGTTGGATAAAATTTATCTTGTGTTTAAAATGATCATGCCCAGGTAGCGTGCCATAGAAACGCCAACCTTTGTCTAAGATTTGCAATCCTGAGAGCCTAACTTGGACCTAATGTCGTTTTGCTCTAAGACGTAAGTTAATGTCAAAGTTTCGCTTTCCTCTGGTTTGCCGCGAAATTTCCAAGGTGCCATATGACACCCAAAGACGCAATGAATCAACCGAAGAATCAGCAGTTGAATGTTCTGCAATTATGTCTAAAGTTTTCACATGAAAACCGAACAGCCAGACGTGAAGCCTAACTATGACTCTTGTTTGGTGAGAGTCTAGCTACAGGGCAACTATATCTAACTTTGCCATTTGTTTGTCGATATATCGCCAATATATTAAGATTCAGACCAAAGAAGGTCAAGTTTGGCTCTGACTTGGCTTCCTAGGACATTTCAAGACTCTAAATTCCGATACATTAGCCTAATTTAGACCAAAAAAAATGCTGTGCTACCTGGGTGTCTAGTAAGTAAAATTTTAATAATTGCTCCATTGTGTTTTTATTTTTTTTCTACAGCAAAAGGCAAGTGGGCAGTCCTGGTTTCCCGAGAGGAAGGTATCTAAGGGCATGATTTGCGAGAGCGACTTCGAATGCAGGCATGGACTATGCTGCCTAGGCAAGCAACACAACGATTATATCCTTTACAGCTGCCAGCCTTTGCTTAAAGTGGGCCAAAAGTGCTCCGCTGAAAAAGGTTACAAGAAAACCCACACTGGGACGTGTCCATGCAGAGGAGGTAAGGTGGCATCCGCCGGTCCGTACAATTTTTTTTTCCCAAGGGTGTAATTTGTTTTTCTCGTCGGTTGTTGATGCATTCATACAAATTATCCGTGCCCGCCAATTTTTAGAACTGACGTATTCTTAAAGGAACACTAACAACAAAAGCACTATTTTTTTTTTTTTGTATCCTCACAAACGACTCAGATTTATCTCGTAAATCGTCCTAAGGTTTTCAAAGGGCAACTCCGGTGCATGCTTTCGAATTTTGGATCGCAACTCTTAAAAGCTCAGTCTGTGTCCTTGAATTACAAGGTATGTTTGTTTTGTTTTTTTCTCGATATTGTTTAGTGTAATAAATATCGCGAGTCAAAGTCAGGTTTCGGGCGTCTACGACAAAACCGAAACTATCGGCTAGAGGGGGATCGCAACACTGATCGCCAGCTGTACCGACGCGAAGTGACGTCACCGTGGTGCTTCGATACGCGGTGCAACGTGTAGGAATTCTCTTGATGCTACCCGCCTCGGATAATGACACGACGCACTGGTTCAACAACACGTAGTCAGTTATCAACCGTCCTCGCCCGCGCCGCCATCAAAAAGCCGTGGAGCATCCGCTACGACGGCCTTTTTTTAGCGGTGGAGCGTCGCTCGCGTGGCCAATTGTACTTGGTCTGCCTGTGGCTGATTTGGCACGCAGGCCACCTGGTCCAACGCTTTGGATCCCCAGATTGCTTACACCTGGAATCCTCCCCCCCCCCCCCCCCCCCCCCCCCTCCAAAAAAAAAAAAACATATAGAGGACGTTTTAGGAGGTCTTGGGGTGGCCTTCCTTCTGGGTCAGCCAGGGCCTCAGCAGATCGGCCAGCGCAGGTTCGACGTAATTCCGGACGGTACCTATGCGGCTGTGGTGGGCTTGACGGGAGCTGCGTCGTCGCCCGGTCGTTTCCGGCACGAGGCTCTAGAAATTAAAACAAAATGAAGCCTTGGCGCTTGCCCAACTGCAGTACGACGTACTGCAGTTGGGCAGGACGACGCCTGCCCAACTGCAGTACGGGAGCAGGACAACTTTCTCTTCTCCCTCTCAAAGAACTGAAGAGGGCACGAATATAGTGCACCGAAGGGTCGTGCTCTTTTCGTCGCATTCACCGCCGTCGCAGGCTGTATCTTAGCAGAGACGGTGCGGAATCTTCCAAGAGGTAGTCAGGATCGGTGCCATCTGGAACCTGCGACAAATCTGCCTCCTCCGGCTCATAGAGAGCATTTAGGTCGGCGACATGAATGAATCCCCACGTCTCAAAAGATTCGGGATGCACCAAGGTGAGACAGGTTGGAGAGCTTCTTGCCAACTCGGTAGGGGCCTTACCATCTCTTTGCTAAATGGGACGTGAAGCCCCTAACAGATCACTAAGCAAATAAGCTTGCCTTAGCACTAGATCTCTTACCTTGAACTGCAGATTTCGCCTCCCCTTGTGCTGGTTTGCCTGCTGCTGACTGGAGACGTCGAGGCTCTCTCGACCTTCCCTCAAGTTCTGCCCGAAACGCTCCCGGAGATCTGCGATTTGCGTACTGGTGCGCTGCATACTGGCTGGATCTCTGCAAAGAAGTTCATTTCACAGGGGAAACGCGAGCTTTTTCCCAAAGTTCAGATGAGCTGAAATAAGACCCGCGTACCGGTTGATTGTCCTGCGCGTAGCAAATGCCATTCCTGCCAGCTCTCAGTCCCAGTCTTTTTGTCGCACTGTATGCGCTACAAGCATCAGCTGCAGGTTACGGTTGATACTTTCCGTGATATTTGACTGTGATTGGTACGGCGAAGTACGTTTGTGGCGTATCCCTAGTGCCGTGCACGCATTCGTGAACACCTTGCTAACAAAATAAGACGCGCTGTCTGTAAACAGCTTTGCAGCAAAACTAAAGCGCGCGAACCTATCCAGATTTTGGCAACCAGACAAAAGCTCACCGGACAAAAACTCAACCGGACAGAAGCTCACCGGACAAAAGCTCACCGGACGAAAGCTCATCCGTTTTTTCGCAGACGCAAACAAAAATTCAGTTCATTTTTTTTTTTTTTTTTTTTTGCTATCTCGGCGAAACACGAGCTGGGTAAGATGCGGACGCGATGGACATTGCAGCATTTTGAGGAGAACTGGCATCCCATCCCATGGAACCGTGTCGACAGACAGTCAGAGAAGCAAAGATTTTGGGACCAAAATTTAGGTAACTGAAACTGAGCGGAGCTGAAAAAATCACGCTTTCTTGACTCAAGATATGCCGAAACACCCTTGTGCCACGTCCAAGAAACTTCATGAACCGAAGCTTTTGAACCCGAAGAGTGACCGAAGAAGCGAAGTCGCCCTTCGGTGGCCTTCTTGGGGTTCAGGGTAATATTTGAAGTCAATGGCTAGCAAAATTAAAATCTTTTCGTCATTGAGCGTCGTAAATATATTTAAAATCAAAGCTTATCTCAGGGTGATGTGAATGGGAAACTGAGGCGAAACTGTAATATAAAAAACATTGAGTTGCGATTTTTTTTTAATTGTTTGAAGGAACGGGAGTTGGGCCTTTACGACAAATACAAAACAGATGACCAATTTAGAAAACTGTGCTGGATTTTGAATAGGCTGGTGTTCCTTCCACCACAGCTTGTGCCCGAAAGACTATAACCTACATCAGGGAAAACTCTATATCAGTGACATCGGTGACCGGCTGGACTACTTTAATTGCCCGTAAGTCAACGGCCTCTTCCGTTATGCTTCTGCTCCCTCTGCGGCGGCACCCAGAGCGAACACTTCCCTTTGCCTGTCAGTGCGCCGACGATGACCGGACTTTCTCCGGAACCGTGGAATATGTACGACGCCACACTTCAAGATGAAGACCGGACATACACCTGCGAAGGATGGTACCAAGTTTCAGAAGTTTGTCGGCCACGCTCATCCAAGCGTCTGGATGCTGATTGAATGCCCAGAGGAAAATCAGGCGCTCGTTGCCATGGCATTGACACAAACCTGGAGAGGTGAACCCCTACAAAAGAGCGGGTGCGAAAAACCACGCTGAGCCTGCACAATTGTCTGAAAAATATTTTCGAGAGGTTCCAGGTACACCCAGATTTACCAAGACTGCTGGATCTAGTAAGGGACCGCATTCGCTTGTAACTAGGGGTGAGCGAATATTCGAAATTTCGAATACGAATCGAATATTTTCCTTAATCGAAACGTATTCGATTCGAAAACTGCATATTCGAAAGTTCCCGAATATTCGGCCAAAGCCGAATATTCGGTAAAAACGACGAATATTCGCAAAAACTGCGAATATTCGAGCAAGTAACGAATAACCTGCCTGCCACGCATTCCCCTATGAATATGTTTATTCACTGAAAAAGGCGTATGATGCGCGCGTTATCGGTCTGCTCCGTTTCTATCTGTCCGATGGCAACAAGACAGGATCAGTTTCGTTTTCTTTTTCACCAAGCCCTTTGTTGCGTGGCACTTTTTATAGCAATATGTGATGTAATTGCGCGTTCTATGAATTGATACAATAAAGTAAAGCTCGAGAAATGTAAGTATAAAATAAACCTCGAGAGTGTTATCTAATATAAATGTTTGAAAATAAAAAAAAGCTACGTGCGAGCAGAACATTGCATCGCCATCGACAACAACTCCTGCCATTCCCGCGCAGTCAAAACTAGGGGTGTCGCGAACCGGCCGAGGTTCGAGTTCGACCAGGTTCGACTTTTTCGAACTTTCAGTGGAAAATTCGACGAACCTTGTATTGAGGTTCGACTCGTGTGCGCATGCGCGACAGGCTGGCCAGTTGGCTTCGGATTGGATGGTAATGGCTAAGGGATGAATTAAGGGCACCGCTGATTGGTTATTTCAGTTAATACAGTACAAAAAAAATTAAGTTATTAACTTCTTCGATGATTAGAATTAGTTTCTTTTAATTACAACTGTTTATAAAATAAGATAACCCTTTTCATGAAAAAAAATTCGCCAAACCTAGACATGCTTGTATCAAGGTCTGGCCACACTGTCCACAAAGTGGAACCGGTCGAATCTGGTGAAAAGTTCGAAAGTTCGTCGAACCGGTTCGACACAGTCGAACCCCGAAAGTTCGACCTAAAAATCTTGTTCGACAAAAGTTCGCGACACCCCTAGTCAAAACTAGGGATGTCGCGAATCTGCCCAGGTTCGAGTTCGACCAAGTTCGATCTTTTTTTAACTTTCAACTTGATGTTCGACAAAGGTTCGACTAAAGTTCATCTTTTGTGTGCATGCGCGAAAATTAAAAAACAAACAAAACTAGTTGACTTTACCTAGCGGAGGAGAAGTGCCATATTTGTTGGGTTTATTGGCATCACTGGTTCACATTAATAACTAATGAAAGCGTTAAAAGCGCATATTTCCGCTTTTATATGGTGTAAACATTGGTAACCATTTTATAAAATATAAAATAAACTACTTTCTAAATTATTTGTTTCCCAAATTTCGAAATATGCGTGTAGTAGCCGGGCAACACTGTTCATAAGTCGAACTTCTTCAAACTTTAGTGACATCTCGCAGGTTTCCCGAGTGAAAGGGTCTTTCTACTGGCGAAATTGTTGTCACAGCGCGTAGGGAGCGCTTACTTTCTGAACACGTTGAGCAGTTAATTTTCCTACACGAAAATTTGTAATGAGTGCATTACTAGAAGTATCTTTAGCCTCCTGCAGCCCAGTAATATGCCGTTGCATGGATTTATTTTAAAAACGCAATAAAACCTGCTGTTATTTCTTGTTTTGCAATGTTTTATTACTAGACACATATTCGATATTCGATTCGATATTCGAAGCCTGTTTTTTGCCTTATTCGTATTCGATTCGTATTCGAAATTTCAATATTCGCACACCCCTACTTGTAACCAATCGATAAATAAACTTGTTTCTACTCTAATCAAGAAACCATGCGCTTGTCAGATTTAATTTATCGTTGCGTTTTAGGTCGCACGTATGCATCTAAGTTGTCGGTGCACGTGTTAAGACCAACATGAAATTTTCTCCTGGTGAGCTTTTGCCGGGTCTGTGTAAAAACGGGAGAGCTTTTTTCCGGTGAGCTTCTGTATGGTGAGCTTCTGTCCGGTGAGCTTTTGTCCGGTGAGCTTTTGTCAGGTAAGCTCTTCTCCGGGATTCCCAGATTTTCCTAGAGTCCAGCTCGAACAAAGAAAATATTTTTACCCACTTTGTGAAGTGATCGGTCCCTACTACCAAATATTAAGTGCCGCGTGGGGTTCGAGGAAAGAGACCGACAACGTCACAGGCTCAATCAGTAAGTACTTGCTTTTGATTGACTGCATTGAATCTGGTTGTTGGCCACCTCGTGATTTCGCCTTCTGAAATACCGTGGAGCCGCGCTCGTACTTCATTAAGTCCTGTCTCATGCCTGGCCACGTTGCCTTTTGGGAGTTTTCGTAAGTTCTGCTCCCCTCTTGTGGCCTGCCAGCGTGAACTTATGCACATAAATTATGAATGGCTAACGTAGTTTACGAGGTATTACAGTCCTAATGGCGGGCCTTAGGACCCATCGTCTGCCTTGGAGACGTACCGCAGCAAGGTGCCGTCGCTGCTCAGCAAATATGCGTCCAAGTCTATGGGACTCCTGGAGTGGGCTCAGCGTTCTTCTGGCAGCCGGTACGTGACTTCCAGACAAAGAGCATCGGACAGCTGGGCTGCCCTTAGCTTCTCTCTGATCACCAGTGTTCCCCGCCGCAAGTTCGGTGTGATGGGCACCGCATTAGCCAGTGCCACATAGTCGGGATCCACCTGCATTTACTTCCAGAGAAGTGGAGCACGGGACACCAAATCTGCACCGAGGTTGGTCAGTCCGCGTTTTCACTCGATAGTGTACTCGTAGCGCTGCAGCGAAAAAGCCCATCGGGCGAGTCGTCCTGCAGGGTTTTGAAGTCTTTTGAGCCACGAGAAAGTTATGTGGTCAGTTTGAATGCAAAACAACGCACAGTCAAAGTGCATGTAAAACGTAAAAAGGCACAAAAATAATGGTAAAGCACACTTTCTCGGTCGTCGAGAAATTCCGTTCCGCTCCAGTGACTATGCTGCTGCCGAAGGCCATAGGTCGAAGGATGCTGTAGCGTTTTTGCAAAAGAACCGCTCCCAGGCCCTAATTGCTTGCGTCAATTAGCACGGTAAACGGACAGTTCAAGTCTGGAAGATGCAAATACGCATTCACGGTCACGGCCCCGGACAGGTTAGAAAACACTGTTTGTTGTTCTTGTCTCTAACCCCACTTCGTCTTCTTTCGAAGCAGTCGATTGAAAGGCTCTGTAATGTCTGCTCACCGCAGAATGAGGTCGTTATAAAAATGCAATCCTGCCGAGATATTGCTGCAGGCGTTTGACGTCGTGGGGAAGTGGGTAATCAGTTATCGCTCGCAGCTTATCCTCTTTTGTGCGCAGCGTACCGCTATCAACGACGAAGTCAAGAAGTTTGATTTTCGATACGGCCAACTCAACTTTCTCTGGGTGAATCGCTCGAGTATACTCCGAAGATATATAGACCGGCACGCTGTTTACAAACAAGCCCGCATTTGCCCACACCAAGTGTGGGCACTGCGCGTGCGCAGAAACCAGACTGGCGCGAAGTGAGGCGTCCGCGCATGCGCCGTACCGTCAAAAGCGCCACCGCAGCTGCGTGACGTCAGAGCCGCGTGTTGGTCTATAAGGTGTTCCTCGAAAACTCGTGAAAGCACGACCACTTCATTCATGCTCACCATGGCAAACTGATGTTTTGCATCACCGAAAACAACGTTCACTAAGCGCTGAATGCTGGCGGGTGAATGGGACAACCCAAAGGGAAGGCGCGTGAATTTAAACAATCGTCTGTGCCACACACATTCCGTTTTTTCCACGTCGTCCGGGTGCACTTTTATTTGAAAGAATCTTCGACTGCAGTCGAGGGTTGCGAAAACAGTCTCATTTCCAAAGGTGCACATAACTGAGGAAATGCTCGGAAAAGGATAACTGCCTCTGACCGACAATTTATTTAAGCGTTTGTAGTCACACAAAGTCTAGGAGTTCCATTCTTGTTTGGGCAAATGACCACCGTTGAAGCCCAGAGGCTTTTCGACGCATGTACTGCGACCGTGTAGATCATATTCGTAAGCACAGCATTGCACCTTCGGAGCGGTGCACCTATAGGAATGTCCTTGCCTTCGCTCACAATCTATTTACAATATTTACAAGGAGAATTAAAGGCGCTGTGTAGCTGCTGTTCCGGACCCGTCGAGCTCGTGCTGGTTTTATTGTGCTTCTTCGTTTTACGACCGGGTACGACGTCTTTGTTCTTGACGTTGCTGCCGTATACCGACATGTGATTTGTTCATCAGGCTCTGGTTGAAGTTCACTCGCCGCACCGAGTGAGCGCTTAATGTGGTGCTCGAGATGTGCTGTCTTAATGCTGTGAAGGGAGATGGCGTCTCCTCGTCCGCTTATAAAACCGGGTAACGTTTTTGATGTTCTGCTGTAGAACTTTAAACGGCCCTTCATGTGAATTTTGAGGCGGTTTCTTTGCAGTGTCTGTACGAATCATGAGTGCAGCGTGACTGTTCTGGGCTAAAAAATACCTTGCGGGAGTTCCGTTTGTGCGCAGGCGTAGGTCGTAGGTTCTCGAATGATGCACGCAATGGCCGATTCACACAACGGACTGATCCGCGGGCGGATTGACCACGTGACGACATGTCCACGGTTCGTCCGTCTCCCAAGCGCATCCACACGAGGGAGACAACGAGCAGACGCCAGCGAGGACGGACCGAACTTGTTCGCCACCCCACAGTGCCGCGAAGCCCCAACATCGCACCGTGGTACCGATGTCCAAGAGAGAAATCAACGTTTGTTACCGTGATAAAGAATTGTACGCCGCTCTTACGTACATATTGAGACAAAAGATCGTGATGGGTTTATCAAGAAGCGCCACTAGCTTTACTAACCCAAGGCATGACTGTGACAGAGGCATGGTCCAGCTCGAGAAGGGTTCAGCGTAGAAGCGACGAAGTTCTGGGCTCGTGGAGGGTCATTTGGAGATGCCTTCACGCACTCCGCGTTCGGGAACAACACTCAAGAACACCATAGCCACAAGATAGGTCTTTATCGGTGAAATCTTGATTGGACGTGCAAGAACTATCGCGGTGTGCTAGTCGAGATTTAACGGGAGCTTCTTGACACGAACCCGGAGTACCGGAACCTGCGTCGCGCCAGCCGGACAAAGTTTCCGGAGTTTCTTTCACGCGTGGAACCAAGAATCGCGCGACAACAACAACCAGCGAACGCACAAAACACAACGGTGGGCAATTTTGTTTTGATCGTTCAAAAGCAAAAAGAAAAAAAACGTCAAGAAAACTATGCACCGCAGCCAGACTGAACGCTTTTCAAGTCAATCTCCTGCCAAAACTCCTCGAGTGAAAAAGGCGCTCGACTTTATCAGTCCCCGCGTCCGCGGACGAGGCGCGAATCGCAGGAATCGGTGACGTGCCGGCCACGTGGTACACGGTCCGTGGACGAAAATCGCGATTCGGTCCCTCGTGTGAATCGGCTATAGGCGACTGGCGTAAACTTCAGCGTTTGCCGTTTCGGTGCCGTCGAAGGCTGTAAGAAACTCCCCAGGGAAATGGAGGGGCTTGCCGTACACCATCTCAGTTGTACTGCGTCCAGGGTCACTCTTCACTGATGTACAGATCCCGAGCATGGTGAGCGGTAATGTGTCGGTCCATATCGCAGCTGTACCTTTCGTCCTCAAAAAAGCCTTAAGCTATCTGTGGAACTGTTCCACTATTCTGTTGGAGATAGGGTGCTACGATGTCGTCCGTATGTGTTTCAAACCGAGGAGACGCGAAATGTTTTGAAAAAGTGTAGACTCAAATTGTCTTTCTCGGTCTGTTCTGAGAGTCAATGGTACACCGGAACGACTAACCCACATGTTGACGACGGCTTGAGCTACAGTTTCTGCAGTTCTATACTTAATCGGTGTTGCCTCCGGCCGCCGCCTGAAGCTGTCAACGCAGGTTAATATGTACTTCTAGTCATCGGCAGGTGGTAGGGGTCCTACTTTGTCAAGGGGAATATTGGTGAAGTGATCATCTGGACGCGAAAACCTACTGAGTGGTATAGACGTGTGTCGAGTGCCTTTTGCGCGTTGACATTCAATGTAAGGGCGCGACCATCTGCGGAAGTCGGCGTTTATCCTGGGCCATATGAATCGTTATAAGGTCAGGCTTTGTGTCGCTCAAATTCACCTGTGTGAGAGAGAATGCAACGCCTCGAAATTTGGTTGTTGGAAAGTTTGAGGGACGTATGGCCTATGTAGCCCTGTTGATACATCGCGCACCAACGTTTCAGGGCAGTCCGTGATTTTCACGTCTTGAAACTTGAGTGACGTGGTTTTTCGAAGATTTTTAAGGGTCCGGTTCATGCTCTGCCCTTTCACCAGATCTTTGTAGTTCACAGTGCTTCGTTTTTTAGAGCGCGTGTTCACACCAACACGGGAGAGTGCGTCTGCCACCTTTTTATTGTTTTTAAGGTACGAAAGATGTTAAGGCGTATGTCAATGGCTTGTGATCTGTCATCACAAAAAATGCTCGTCCCTCGAGATAGTAGTGAAGGTGCCTGATGGCTAGGCAGACGCATAGTATCTCTCTTCCGAAAGTACTGTAATGGCATTCGGTGGGTGATAGCTTCTATGAGAAGAATGCTCCGGCTCCACAGGAATTTGATGATAGGCTTTCATCAGATCCGACTGGCTGAAGATTGTCGCTCCATTCAAGGTACCGGTGAAATCTTGTATGTGGGGAATCGGGTAGCGATCTAGGAGCGTGTTCTGGTTTAGGGCCCTGTAGTCCTCGGATGGACGCCAATCGTCGTTCTTCTTTGGTGCCATGTGCAGGGCAGAAGTTCAGAAGCTGGACGAAGGCCGGTTGTAGACCAGTTTCAGCAAGCTCTCACACTCCAGCTTAGCTATTCACAAGCGTTCTGGTGTGAAGCGTCGGGGTCGGGCGAACATAGGGGTCCCGTTGTCTCTATGTGGTAGGTCACTGAGTGTTTCACTGGTGTGTCTGTTGATGCTGGACGAAGCACATGGCGATATTCTTCAAGAATACCTTTCCATGGAAAGATCAACTCTAATTAAAGGACGCTTGTTGTCTCTTGGCCGAGCTTCGCCGATATGCCCGGCACGGTGATATGAGTCTTGTGACGTGAATGAGCTTTTGTCTAACATCTACCGTGAGTGCGAAGTGTCGAAGGACGTAAGCTCCTATGATAGGCTGGCGAACGTCGGCCATTAAACAAATCTAGCGAAACATCTGCCCGAGGCCTATGTCTAGAGTGATAATTTTTTGTCGTGTGTCTGGAATGGTGTCCCATCGACCGCTTATAGTGGCGGTGTATCTTGCCGATGCTGCCGATCTTGCAGTGTAGGGAGTATGACGCAAATGTCGGCCTCCGTGTCGACAATGGAGCGGAATTTGGTAGCTCGATCTGTCACATGAAAAAGACGGTTTGACCCTAGGCCCGCCACACCCTCCGCCTCTAGTGCGCGGCCTTGCCGCTACACGCGTAAATACGTGGCTGTTGGCATTTTTGGGCGCCGTCACCATAGCTGTAGAGGTATGTACCAGCACACCTAGAATCGGGCAGTATTTTGTTAGCAGCTTCAGAGGCGTCCATTGTTCGCTCTCGGGGAGTTCGAGGGTCAGGAACGACTCATGCGAAGATCATTGAGTTTTCGCGTAAGTTCGTCTATTAGTTCTTCAACCCGTGAATTGGAAGTCATGAGTTGAGTCATTTTGTTTTTCATTGACGACGAGGGTCCTGCGTCGTATTGTCCAGTCTCATTAGCCCGTACAGCACAGATACTTGGACAACCCGAGTTCATTATTTAATCGGCCATTTGTGCCAACGTCGTGGTTGAATAGCTAGTAAACGTGCTCAATATCATTCGGACTCCGTGTGGCAGTGTCTGAAGAAAAAGCTCTCGGAGAATTGTTGTGTGCATGTTGGGGACCTTATATCCCAAGAGCTGCTCCATGCGCAGAAGGAGCTCCGTCGGCTTCTTGTCACCAAGCTCGTCAGCCTTTATAAGTGGTTGTAGTCGGTTGTGCTCCGACTCTGTTGTCCGGCGGATCAGTTCAGTCTTCAAGTGGTCATAGGGCTGGTCCTCTGGTAGAGCGTGAAGGACGTCTCGGTGTACCGCTGCTAATGACTATGGCAGATCAGAAACGACGTGGTCAAACTTCGTCAAGGACGATGTTATTTCGTTCGTTCCAAATAGTGATTCGATGGTAAGGAACCAGAGTTCGGAGCCCGCCGCCCAAACTTCCGGCAACTTGAAGCTGACGGCCACGACTCTCTCTATTGTGGGATCACCTGACGACCCTTCGACTCGTGTGGAACTCATCGTTCGAATGAGAGCGGATGCTTAAAATCTGGCTCACCGGTGAAGGGAAGTCACCAGACGCGAAGATATCCTTGTTCGAATATCCGGGTCACCATTTGTGGCAAGTCCCTTGGCTTTGCTCAGAATTATTTTTAAATTATTTAGAAGGATATTTACAGGGGATACGGAGCTGCTGTTCCGGACCTGTGGAGCTCGTGCTCATTTCATCGTGCTTCTTTTCTCTCGACCGGGCATGTCATCCTCGTTTTTCTCCGCCACGATAAAACGTTCTTCCAAGGATCCTGGGCAGAGGTAGCCCAGGGAGGTACACAGAGCGCTGCCTTCGCTTTTTGTCATGGAAATAGATTCGCAATCTCAATACCGCCAGCAGGTATAGTACAGATCCCAACGCAACCGGCCAAATTGCATCGGCCGTCCGAAGGTTTTTTTTTATTATTTTTTACACAACTCGATTATGCCATCCCCACATGCGATATGTTTGCGCCTTTATCTAGAAGCGCGGCTCTCGGGGTACACAGCAGATTCACGGTCATGCGTCGTTCAAGAGACTTTGGAGTGGGTTCGACCCAACGTATCGCTGGGATGAGCACTGCTGGTGACCCGAGCTCAGAGTGTGTCGTAGCCCTGGACGTCTGGCGCGAGTCTCTAGGTACTCGGCCATCTAGCGTGACTATATCCTTGGCGTTCAAAACTTCGAGCCGCCGATGTTTCCTGGAATCATGTCGGAACTGGGCCGCCCAGCATTCAACGTGAACGGGACCCCAATGGGTTTAATGCGAATGCGGTAGCACCGGGGTTTAACGCTGTCGTGGTCCGACTGGTTATCTCATGACTGAGATTGTCTTGTCTTTGCTTCCCAGGGCTCGTCGCCGTAGCGGTTCAACCGGGTATCTCTTCTCCAAGCCTCCCGGGGCTTGACGCTGTCGCGGACCAACCGGGCATCTCTTTTCCAGGCCTCCTGGGACTCGACGCCGTAGCGGTACAACAGGGTATCTAATGATTGACATTGTCACGTCCAGGCCTGCCGTTCAAAACTGAAGTGGTCCTATTGTCTATCTCATGACCGTGAGAGGGCGGGCCAAGGCCCTCCGGGAGTGACCGCTGGAGCGTACCCACCGGTTATGTCATGACCGACAGTGACTTGATCAGGCATGCCGGGGGTAACCACGAGGTACCCTCCGGGCTTCTCATAACCGTGAGAATCCGAGAACGCAAAGAACCTCCAACCCTCCGCCTGAACGTCGGACGCGCCGAGCACCCAATCAAAGAGACCGCTCAACGGGCCTCCAGAGATCCACCGCAGAAGGGGTTAAGTGTCGGGGCTCTCATAATGGTGAGAATGCGGGGCCGCAAAGGGCCTCAGTAGTCCGGCAAGTGCCATCCTCTGGGCGGCCCGAAGGCAACTGCGACGGATGGACCTCGCGGAACGTGGTTTCCGCGTTTCCGGCGGATAGCAGAAGTCTACAACCGTCGGCTCTCGCCGTTTTTTTTGCATCCAGGTTCAGGGCTGTTGACCGCAGTCCCGTGGCACGTGTCCTGGTTGGCCGCACTGGGAAACGCGGAGACAGGTCTGTTTTCCATCGTCGCCACGTATTCTGTAAGAAGGTGTGTGTAATCTGTGCCCACTTTCCGCATATCGCCCGCGTACTTGCTGCGGGTTGTTAGATGGTTTCTCGCTAGGATGTTCTGCATCTGCGCGCTCGTACCCCAACCGTTCTCGAGATTCATATGCGCCAAAATCAAGGGCTCGGGAAGTGGCATACTCGGCCGATTCGTAAGACTGACTGTGCATTTCGTACTTCTCTGGGTCTGAAGGTTGGTTCAAGTGCGGTGCTTCTTGATGGAGGAGGTCGGTACCGGAGTTCAGCAAAGATGTCGGCTTTAACCGTCGATGCAGCCCGTGCCATCTCGTCCAGATTCATAAGACTACGCCCCCTGAGATGTGGTTGGAAGTGTGGGTGGCTCTGACGGGTGCCACCTTTTCTGCACCTGGGGCCGCCGCATCAGCCAGATCATACAGCCCCTGGAAGGCCCTTTCAAACTCTATAAGCAAATACTAAGGGTGCTGTGTGAGGGCACGGAGCTCGTCCTGCATCCGGATTTTGTTATCCGGTTTCAGTAACATTTGCTCTGAATCACGAGACAAAATCCGCCATAGTCAAGACAATTTTTGTCTCATTCTACAGAGCGCTGCGCTATCAGTCAATGCGGCCGGCACAAGTCGAGTGAGCACGGTTTCACCATCAATTCCCGACGCGGCTTGGTAGTCCCACAGGTCCGAGACGAACATCGCCACATACTTCCTTTTTGCGTACCCCGAAAAAACGGAACGCTAAGCGAGAGCCGTAGGTAGTACTTAGGGGGCGAGGTTCCAGGAGGTGCGGGTCTTCAGCGCGTCATCTTCTTCCGCTGTAACTGAAGGAGCATGGCCATTGCCCTTCTTAGTTCTGCTAAACCCTCTCTGATGATGGCCCTGCCAGGACTGAGACTTCAGGCCTAACGTCTGGTTTTTGGTCGCTGGTGGCGTTGTCCGCGAATGCGCCGATTGTCAAATGGTCGTCAGCACTCTCGCTTTTGGCGGCGCTTGTCGTAGACGACATGCCGTAGTAGTAAAGGTTCCGATTGTAGTTCAGTCCGCTTGAATGAGTTCGAAAGAAACGTCCCGCAAATGAAAAATTAAAATATAAGAAGCAAAAACGAACCAAGTTCGCGGCAATGCACCCAGACGAGCAGGATTTCACGCCTGGGCGTCGGTGTAGGAATAGACCCCTTGCAGAAAACCCGGCAACAGTGTCTCTCGGCATGGTAACCATGGCAACCATGGCAACACCGAGGCGGTCAGCAGTTGCGTGCCATGGTTAAAAAAAAGTAGGTCTCAACCTCGCACCTCGCTGTGCGCTAATCGAAGTTTAGCGCTTCATCTGTTGTTTTAAGTATGGTTTGTGCCCTCCAAAGTATTAGTGAAGATACTAACACACTGTTGTGTTCCAGTCTGCACGCAGTATGGATACACTGACAAGTACGGACAGAAGGTAGGACGTATACATATACGTATCGGACCGTTCGTTGCCGCGGCTGTTTGGCTAACCTCCCGAATTCGCACACATTTCCTTAATATGATTAATATTTATAATGCAATTAAATGCAAAGGTGCAAGCGAGCTGGACAAGAATGACGAAAATAATCCCTGGATAAGGGGAACAGGAGGGACAAAGGACAAACACAAATCTCCAAACACAGCTAGGTGACTGGTGCGCGACCGGAAAAATCCGCCTGGTCCGGGTATAGAACCCGGGACCTCTCCATTACAGGTGGAGCGCTCTACCAACTGAGCTAATCAGGGGTTAGACGTTAGTAGAGCAATCGGGTTTTATCAGCTGCAAACAGTCTAAAACCAACAAGGTGTTAGACTGGTTGGAGTTGGAGCGCTCCACCTTTATAGGTGGAGCGCTCCAACAACTCTGTCCTTTGTACTTCTTGTTCCCCTTCTCCAGGGATTATTTTCGTCATTCTTGTCCAGCTCGCTTGCACCTTCGCATTTAATTGCATTATAATTATAACCTTGAATTGCGAGCTTCACCCTTGTTGGTGTTATACTGGTGGCAGCTGATAAAACCCGTTTTCCCTACTGACGTCTAACCCCTGGTTAGCTCAGTTGGTAGAGCACTCCACAAGTAATGGAGATATTCCGGGTTCGATACTCGGACCAGGCGGATTTTTTCGGCCGCGCACCAGTCCCCTAGCTCTGTTTGGAGATTTGTGTTTGTCCTTTGTCCCTCTTGTTCCCTTTCTCCGGGGATTATTTTCGTCATTCTTGTCCAGCTCGCTTGCACCTTTGCATTTAAATGCATTATAATTATAACCTTAAATTGCAAGCTTCACACTTGTTGGTGTTAGACTGGTGGCAGCTGATAAAACCCGTTTGCTCTACTACTTTACTTGGTATAGCGCTCCACCTGCAATGGAGAGGTCCCGGGTTCGATACCCGGACCAGGCAGATTTTTTTTCGGTCGCGCACCAGTCGCCTAGCTGTGTTTGAAGATTTGTGTGTGTCCTTCGTCCCTCTTTTCTCCTTCTCCAGGGAATATTTTCGTCATGATTAATATATTGATTCTGAATTATACAGTTTTTCATTTTCTTTACTATTGCTGTTAGGGAGATACGTTTGACGCGAATAAACAAGCGTCGGTTTCACCCGGCGCATCCGCTGCCGTTCAGAAATCCTCTAGATTGGGCATCTTGATACACTAGTTCTTATTTCATTTTACTTTTCCTTCGCGTTGCTCAATAGACAGATACCGTGGCAAAACGAGCAGTCCCATTCACGTATCAGTCCTGCAAACGTTTTCTGCTCTTTAACAAACTAGGCGTGCCAGAAAAAAAAAAAAAAACTTTTACACACGCGTTTTAGTACATCTTTTTATGTTTGTGAAACATTCACTAACACCATGTTACCTTATGCTACCATGCAGTACTGGGACAGAATCGCAATAAGTTGCCCTTCAGGTCATATTTAATATGCAATTTAGTGGGCTAGACGCTTTGTGGACTCCAAAAATGGCTTGCAGAGAGATCATGATCAGAGCTCTTTGTTTTCAGGTTTTATACCTATAGTCGGTTACAAGTCAAGAAGGTAGGAGAAGCATCTCCCATAAGCGTGATGCGCCCGTTTCAAATCCATCCGCAGTCGAAAGAATAGTTCCCTGGAAATTCCCCTTGTTCCGCTTCAATGGATAAAGATTGGCTACAGAGTGATGCCCGCTTGTCTCCGATCCCACTTTTTAAGAGAGCGACCTTTGTATTCATCGGAGCGGGAACCGAGCCTCTGAAAGTAGCCTTTGTATCCATTGGAGGGGGAACCTAACCTCCCAAAGTCGTTTTTGTTTCCATCGGAGGGGAAAAATTCTAATCTCCCTTTCGTGGCTTTCGCAACGCTAAGTCAAAGTCGGAAGATAAAGAAAATATTCCCAGGAAGGCAAAACCCTCTCCCGCGTTGGCCACGACGTCACGGAAACGATGGGACGCTATTGGATGCGGAGGTGGCGGAGGGATATATGTATTCCTTTGAGGGGCATTTGCCGCGACCTTCTTGACCTGTAACGTAGTATAGCAAGCAAGCCAGCAAGGTTATTTTGCCAGCCGGCGATGAGAAACAGCGCCGCGTTACTCGCGATCCCAAGAGCTCTCGCGCATCTGTGGCCACGGGGTTTTATCAGCGGCGAAGCGCCGCTTGCGTGGGCAAGTATACTTGGTTCCCTCGCGGTGAAAATTACTGTGGCTGATTTGGCATGTGGGCCACCTGGTCCATCGCTTAGGATTTCCAAGTTGCCCGCAAACGTGCAGAATCAACCACAGCTTCACCGCGACGTAACGTCAGTGCTGAGGTACGCGACGCCCGCCCGGTGTTGCTTGACTAAAACCTAACCCGCTTGCCACCCGCTAAAAAGCAGCTGGTCGCATTTTTAAAATTGGTTTTTGTGGACTACGCTGCTTTACTTCGCCGTAATATTTCGTCTGTGATCATATTTCGTGCCCCTAAAGCGAAAGCAGCCGTTCATATCGGTTTCGTTTTCGACCGGAGTTGCCCTTTAAGCTTGGGAACGAGGTATTCGCGGAGAAATGATAACATTTTCAAAAAAGCAGATTTAAAACCCCCGCCCGAATTAATAGCGTCGTTGGTGAAAGGTTGACTCCTTGCCTTACTTCAAACGGGTGCTGCTTCTTTTTCTCCCTTTGATTGCTTCACTCACAAGCTCTCACGTCTGCCAAGCGGTCAATCGCAAGCCTATTTCAAAGTGCGCTAGCACCTGTCCCTTTTCCGCGTGCAAACGACGCGTCCCTTTCCAGTTTGCTTAGATAATCAAGTCGAGATGTGCAGCGACGCTATGATGTAATTGAACCAATCAAAGAGCGTCAAAAGTGCAAGTCACGAGGACTCTTCTGCATATGATTGGTTTACCGATGATAGGACACGTACGCAAACATGGCTGTCTGTTTTTTCCTATCAGCTCGTAGCGTCAGCTACGTCTGAAATTAAAGGCCCGTGAGCAACGAGAAAAAAGGAACTTCTGTGTCGATTCCTTCTTTTTTTTTTTCTTTTTGTTTTTCCGAGAAATGGGAAGATTTTCCGCCTTTCTGCGCGGAGTAGCTCAGAGACCCGCTCCTGTGGAAGAAAGATGACAGAAGTGTGCGAGAAGAAGTGGAGAAAAGGAAACTGGGAACCGATTTTTTTTTTCGCGGCAGAAGACGGTACCATAGGTCGGCCTTTAATGTAAAAAGAAGTGTGTTACAAGTAGGGGTGCGAAGTGCTGGGTCAACCTCGTAGCTTCGCTTATGCCTTACGTTTTAAGCAATGTTTTCTTTCTTTTTTTTTTTTTGAAAGGAGTATGTTTTGGTTGTCTCTTTGTAATTCAAAATCGCATCTAGCAGAGGTCGAGGCGCGAAGTGCTGGGTCAACCCTGCTGCTTCATTTCTGCGTCACGTGTAAGAGCATTGCGCTTTATGAGATTTTCATTTTTTTTTTAAAAAAAAAACCAAAGCAGTCTAGAAGGTTTGGTCCAATCTAAAGTTTTGCTTTGTAGTTTTTTGTTGTTTTTCGTTTTCTCTGTGGGTACGAGTTTCCTGCGTGTCCTTGAAAAACACGATCTTATGCCCGGTGAGTCTAATTATATACATAGGTTGCACGGACGTTACTTGGTCAGACATAATAGACGGTTTCAGAATGGCGTAAAGACCCTTCTGTTAGCGCGCGTGCGACTCACGTAAGCTGTGGTCGGGAACGCTGCGGTGCTCGTGAAACCAGTGCTTTTAGCACGGAGAAACGCAAACGAATACGCAAGCAGTTGCGCCGCCATCTAAATGTATCCATCCAAACTGCCCCGAGCAATTCAAGGCCGACATTTGGTCAAACTAATCTGAGTCTGGCGCTAGTCCCGGGCGCAACGGGAGCGAAAAAAAAAAAAAAAAACTCAAGGCACCGTTTTGTACGCTTGCCAAAATCGATAGCATGCGAGCGTAAACGTAAAGCTTCTGTTGTCGCGTACACATGGAGCACGCGCACTGTGGAGCACGCAGCGCTAACGTAAACGCACAATGCTTCTCTATAATGGGAGAAAGGGCGCGTGAGAGGGTTTACCTTGCGCAGCGTCAACGAGGCATTTCTGGCCTCCAGAAAGAAGGGCTGACTGACGTTACGTGCAAGCCATATCATTAGCTCAGTTACAAATGCAGTCTGTATCTGTCTTCTTTATCTTCTTTTTTCTGCCTTTGCCAAATGTTTTCCTCCTGCCTCAGTCCCGGGTTAAAAGCACAATGGTGAACTTCCACCAGCTCGCCTGGGCACTGACTGTATTTTGGTTAATCTTTAGGTTGCTGGACAGCCAATACAAGCAGCACGGAATGTGACCAAGCATTGACCAGTGGCTGGCGGTGGTATTTTGGCCAATGGCCAAAGAGTGGCCATTCATCGGCTAATGCTTGGCCGACGGCTGATGACCAGTGGCCAGTGGCAAATGGCCAGAGAATCATCAGCCAAAGGCTGGCGACTGTCTGTTCACTGGCCAAAGGACCATTTCCAGCCATTCGCCAATGATTAACCAAATCTGTGCTGCTTGGTATAATTCCGGCATTATAAAATATTCAAGGGGAGCACCCTGCGGCTCTTAAGGCTGGCAGTTGCTATCAGACCATTCCAGAGCTTATCACAAGAACAAAAATTGCCGAGTCATTGGGCTTTGGACAAATGCGCGGCGTCTGACATTGAGCTGAAGAAAGCTACGCTCATGCCCAGAACGCGTTCCACAGTCCGGTATCTCCATGTACCGTCGCCTCTCTACCTGAGAGTTCTGTGCATGATCCTTTTGCTTGTGGCCGGTCGAGCTTAGTTTTGCTATTTTCGTTGCCACTCCAGAAACGGGCTCGAGCTGAGGGTGCGAAAAAAACTTCCGGAGGGGTTTTGCCGTCGCTTATCATCAGCTTTTTTGCTCCGTCGGCCTTCCGTCCAATGCACAAAAGTCGGGTGGTAACTTTAGCGTAACACAGCGGTTTTCACGCGCCCCGAGGCTTTCTCAGATTTGTTTACTGAGTGGTTTTCAGTTACGCTCAGGCAAGTTTCTAATTGGAAACATTTGTTCACAACTAACTATAAGGTTAATGAACACATGTTTGTTAAGAACCCGACTTGTTGCGATGATAGACGCCCTATATCATATATCCTCAATCGCATAACGCACCTGCAGACACTGCATTAGAGTAGCTTTCACGGCTTTGTGAAAGCAAATGTGCAAAGACTAAAAAGTAAACACTCCGTATAGTCACTCCTTTGTGATGAACTACACTGCGTTCTAACATAAGCTGACAGTAGGAGGGAAGCTACGCACTCGGATGACCAATCAACCGCCTTCCCTTCATCACGTGACTCTGCTCACTGCTCGTGGGGATGGGCGGGAGCGTGATCGCGTGGCAAAATATAGGAGTATGACTGGTCCAACGAGCACTTAGCTTTCACCGCACTATCAGCATAGGGTTGAAGGAAGAAGAGTTTGGGCGTGCGAATTTGATCTCTTGCGACTTATTCCTGGCGAATTTAAGAATCACGACAGGCCTGCCACCACGAAGACACATAGTTACTGTTTTATGTACTACCCAATAAAAAAGCGTTGTACGTTATTCTACTGATTCTGACCCAGCGTGCAGTCGAAATCGAAGTCGAAATTCGTTGCACTCAGTTTGAAAATGTTAGTGCAATTTTTAACTAACTCCTCTGTCCAAGTTCTAAGACTTGTACTCTCTCGTGACACGCAGCAATGAAGAAAAAGAAAGAATACAACTGGATATCGTTTTATTTCTCTGTATTTGTAACACAAAAGACACGCCTACCAAAATTGCACGTTTCTCATAAACCTTCTTGACTTTTGTTTTAGGTTCGTGCCACCGTGGCAGATGCCAACGCTATGTGGTCAACTGACCAAACAAATAAACGTTCATTGAAGCAAGCCTTTAGTGTGTTTTGTTTTGCCTGTAAATACAATATCTGTATAAAGCGATGGAGCGAGAGAGCCTGGGCGTTCTTGTAAGTTTTGAACATGCCAAGATGCATCAGTAAGTTTTATAAATAAATATGAAAAGAAGCCTTTTGGAAAACCATCCTTTCAAAAAAAATGTCACACAGACATTTCCAAAAATAGATGTGTTAGTATTCTCTGAAAATGCTGCACAAGTGTTACCGTTATTTAGCTTTACCCTGCGAGGTTGCAATCCGACAGGTCTGCCTGTGCATATTAGCCCCGAGAAGTTCGCGTGGCGCCCCGTTACGGCGAACCGGGGTGACGTCACGGCGAGGAGAGAATTTTTCCCCGACTCGCCCCGCTCGCCCTGTGGAAGCTGTGACGACGCTAGCTGTCGGCGCGCTCGTTTCTATTTAATATTTTTTGGCGTGTTTTTCGTAGGAAGTGTACATTTTTATATGTGGCTTTATTGAGGTATGGCCTGTAGCTGCAGGCGAAACTTCAACCAACATTTTAAGCCTGGTTGACAGGGCAGGCAACGCATGAATCACAGCTGGTATATGAAAATAAAGAAATATGGCCACAATTGCAGGAGCATCACTATAGATTTACATCTCACTCAATAAATGCTGCTGATGGTCTGAATGAATTGGCAGGTTATGTATACTACTTTTTTTTTGTATCTCTGTTTTTAAACAAGATCGCCGAAGCAGGAAAGCTGCATGCTGCTCGAGCAACATGCTAAATACAGTCTGGGCCATGGGGAGAGAATCACAAGTAAGACAGCCCAAGTGCAGGGGCAAAGTAAAAAAACAAGGAACATTTATTTTATACATTGCTTTCATTTGACCTTTGCTGGATTCGGATAATATTTCAATGGACTACACGGGTGGTATCTGTGGACTTGGACAAACGTAAGCGAAGGTGCCTAGCTCGTTAATAGTCCCTTAAGCCCTAAAATTGAGATTTTACTTAAATCGAATATTCCTGAGGCTAAAATACCAAAAGTGTTTCTCACGCAGACTGTCACCCATCCCAGGTTCCACATTTTCTGCTACTAGTGCTGCATCTACCACTGGACAGACGTTCGAATGCTTGCTTTTACGCCTGTTTTCCTCTGTTGTCAGAGAGTCCAGCTGTAGGGAGTTTGGAGGCTGAGGAAGCTTTTGGGGACCTGCAGCAGTGTCTTTTTTAATTGGAAATAAATGACAATTCAAACTAAACGGTGTATTTTCCGAATACCCAAGGCTGGAATAAAGAATGTCAAGAAAAAGTATAAACATTCTAAATTACGGTACTATTGCTGTGCATATTTTGGGCAGTTCAATACATATCATACAGGCAACTGGGGGCAATTCGGCCATTTTTGCTGCTACCATACAAACTAATTTTCAGTAATTGTGCGTCTTCTAAGAAATATGCTTGCATAGGTGTATAAACTATTTAATTAATTCACGAAGAAGCTACATTTATGTAAAACAACCCTGTTCCACCAGCACTTCAAAGATCATCCAACACAGGGCCTTTAAAACATCTGCGAACCAGCGCATGCAGAGTGGCTGCGCAGAGTCGGGGTCGCGAGCTAATTTGCCGATCACCCAAAGGCCCATGATATAAATGCCACTTCAAATGCCTTGGAAGCGGGATGTAATATCGTCCTAAATCATGAACATGCAAGGAACAGAATTCCAGCGTCTGAAATACTTCACCGACCCCTCGCAAGATTGCCTTGTTTCGTGTGGACGGACGGGGAGGTTCATCGGCGGAATCGCCTCCGCCGATAGCTTTGGGGATTTGTACCCCATTTTAAAGGTAAAAGGGACAAGCAGGCTTATAAGGTGTACGGAAGCACGTCAATGTCGGCCTAACTCAACGTCTTGTTCACCGGGTAAACGAGGTCCAGCTCCTCGAAGAGCTTGCGGCACACAACGCCAAACCAGGAAACCGGTGCTGGGAAGCGAGCCGATGCGAGATCGCGGAGCGGAGTCCTCCGCCTGACGTCACGGTACACCTCGCCCAATCAGGGCGCGGCGACCGCAGCGACGCTTGTGTTCGCTCTCGGGGCTAATACCGCGTGAGTCAAAGGGAACGTAGACCCTTTTACGGAACCGCATAAATTGGTTCAGAAACGTATCGGATTAAGATTTTGTACAGAGGTGATCAAATATAGTGCACCTTGTGCTCCTAAATGTCGAAGACTGAACTTACCTGAGTAAATAGTTAAAGATTAAGAGCCTGAATTCGCTACCTTAACTGTCCGTCTGCCGACGAAAGTATGAGAATCTCAGAGGCCGTGACGCAAGCTTGTCCTCGGAGATTTTCGGCCCACAAAGCTCTTTTCCAGCCCTTCCAAAAATTCAGCTGGCCAGCAAAAGGACCGTATGAGCTTAGAGCACTAAAGTTTCGTTAGATGGGTGACGCCGCGCTACGGCGACTTCTGGAACCATTAGGGCGGTAGGCATTTGGCCAAGCGGTGGTGCGATCATAGTTTCTGTGGTTTGCCGCCTTCGAACCTCCATCGGAAGTGCCTTCCAGCCACGATTTGTGTGTCGTCGGTAGCCATAACAGCCCAATGAACACAAGAAGCAGGAGGACACCTGTACACTTCTATAGGTTCCCTGGGAAGTCCTTACAAGTGTGGGTCGCCGCGGTTCCTCGAATCAAGTGAGTTTTTTTTCAATTGAATTCGTGTTCATACTGATACATTTGCACTTAACGCAGTAATGTTTAATTGTTATTCTATTTTAATTCTTATCTAGTCGTAGAACTTGCAAACTTCGGGAATTGCACACCCCACGGCCGAAGAAGAGAGCAGGATGCTTCGCGGTCTCTCCTCATCAAAACTATGTTGTTGTTGTTGTTGTTGTATCTCTTTAGTTATGAAAGAATATCGCTGCTTGATAGATTGCAGCCTCTAGCGAGGGGCTGCAATCCATCAAATCAGCTGAGGATCTTCCGATTGTGTAAACCTTCCTTTTAATCGGGATGTGACAAAGAGTTTTATGGACATTCGGATTTTGTAAAAACATAAAAAGAAACCGCAAGTCTTATACCCCTGTCTGACGGCACCTCAAATGCCACTTACGCCAAACGACATTCAGACTTCCAAATGGTATTCAATATGGGACCCGCCAGACGACAACTAAAATTACATTTAGGTGATTTTTATTGCGATTGCGGTCGCAAAGACCACGTTTGCATCAATAAACAATTTTACCACGGCGAAACACTATTTTTGTTTAGTCTGCTGGGACAAAAAAATATAACAGAAAACTGAGATAGAAAGTAGCTGACACTAATTTTAAATATCTTTGGTTTATGACTAAAACTAGATGTTTTGCGGCAACCATGAGGCGAAGCGTCGGGCGAAACCAAGGAGGTTATATTTTAAGACTTCTGAAGTGGCGGCATTTTGCTAAAGGTAGAAAGTGTATTTTACTAAAGGTAGAAAACGAGTCTTAAGCGGCTTTTGAGTCCTCTAAAACAAATTTAAAAAAATCAGGTTTGTTTTCTTTTTAAAGGGTAACTGCAAAAAAAAAGTGTTTTTTCAAACAGCCTAATTGGGACAAGCATGTCACAAAACAAATGTTCCGCGAAAAAAAAAACTTTTTTTTAGCAATATTTACGCCACAGGACGTAATTTAGTCGGAGTCAGAACCTCTCCACATTTGAAACTCCCGCTCTTTCGACCCCCGCGGAGGAGAAGTACGCCCCGCCTCTCACTCTCCTGACGCAGCGTCTCGACTTCCGGTAAGATCTGGCAACAACGCACGTTAAACCAGAAGCTGCGCGGTTTGCGAGCTCATAGCGAAGACGTGACCGCAGAAGAGCCCCTGTGATGTTCGCGGTAGACGGAAAGTATCATTCGTAATCGTCGTGTGTGCTTTGAAAGCGAAGGGAGTCACAGGGTCCACGAGTGCGCAACCACAAGCCAAGGTTCACGACGGCGCTGCGTTGACTTCGGCGATCTCGTTCTGTTTGGTGCAACACGGCGATGCAAAAAACAGCTGAAATGTTCGTGGTGTGTGTGGTGCGGTGCTTGGAACTTACACCCACACTAACACGGAGCGCAAATTGGTTTTGTGGGGTTGATGTTTAACGGGTTCAGTCCCGTCGTCATCAGCTGATCGTCAAACTGGTCCGGGAGGACGCAGTGAGCGTTTTTAAAAGTAAATCTTCCTTCGTTCCGTATCAAAATGTGGAAGATTCCCGACGCATACCGTGAGTAAAAAGCTGCGGGCGTTTTCAACAAAATTACGTCGTTTTAATTGAACAATGAACTCCGAATTGTCCTAAATCTGCCGTTTTTATGCTTCGTGTTGTTGGACTGCGTTTGCACAGCGACGTGTTGCGCTCATCGTGCGGTGTGAATAAATTTGGGCAAGATTTCGTACCTGCCCACAGATGCATGAACTGAGACCATTTTTTACGTAGTGAACACAGTGCTTTTTTTATTTTGTGTGTCTAGTCGCGGACGTTCGATGCACCCAGTGCGAATCTCGACAGCCTCCGGAGCGATATGACGAGAACGTAACTGGACACGTTTGTCGCTACGCGAACGCCCGATTGCCTCCAGCCAAATAGCATTCCTTTCGGGGCGACATGGCTGCTGGAAGGCTCGCTGTCGGGATCACTCATCTGACATCTCCGAAAAGTCGGCATTTGCACCCGCAAGCAAGCAAGCAAAGAGGAAAACGAAAGAACCGCGCTATGAAAGCCAAAACCCCGCGTCGCTTCCTATCACTAACACCTTCGACAGCTGCTAAACACACACTACTTCACTTTAGGAAGTCTCACTCAAGCACCTGGGTCAGCACGAAACACTGATCACTTCGGCGAAACGACTAGTCGAGGTAGGCGAGACAGGTTACCCTTTAATACGCAGCCCCAAAAGCAACGGTGCACTGCTACAGCCGCTTCGAGCGCCGTTTCGTTTCACCTTCACTCTTAAAAAAAAGCTAGTAAAAAGCTAGTAACTGCAGCAGTTACTACCTATTTCTGGCCGTTACAACCTTTCACTAACTATTTACTACCTCAAACGGGCGATAGGTAGTAAAAAACTAGCAAATGCAGCCATTACTACCTTTTTCTGACCGTTACTACCCTTATGCTAGCTATTCTACCGCAAAGGCGCGGAGAAGATGGCGGCGCTGGCTTCATACCCGATTGCCAGCGTTAGCGACGTACTTGCTGTTTCGGAACGCAGGGGGACGTATCCACACGCAATCGTAGCGTCAAATATTGTATGAGGGGGCATGTTTAAGGGTTGGAGCTGACTTTACAACGACCGCAGCCTCCATACCAGCACGACGTGGAAGCCAGCGCTGCAGCGAGCGCAGCGGCCATTGTTGATTCAATGGCCATGCGGCTTACTTCTTTCCTTCTCGTTTGCATTCGTTTGTGAGCGTTTATATTTTCGTTTTGGTTTTATCTGGGATGAAAATAGCCACGTAGCACATACTAAAAACGTTTCCGAAAACAAAAAAGTTCATTCTGTTTTCTTTATATTTTTTTTTATTTTTGTATTTTTTAAAACATGTTTTTCTTTCACAAGAGACGCTTGGCAACACTGTACGACAAGCAAGTTGGGGCCAGTTGGGGTTCGCAAGACGCTCATTTCTCCGATGTGAACCTGCCATTTTTGCCTTGTGTTGTGTGCAGTTCTCGTGTTCCCGTGCTGGAGTGCATAGTTAACGTTCGTGCGCTCGACGGGGCGAGTGTGTGCGTGGACCTGGACTGCTCCGAGGATAATTCTAACGAGGCGGGGCCGCTGTCACTGGGTTGGATTTCGTCGTCCAAGAAGCTTTTCTCCACCTCTTGACACTGAGAACTTCTTCACGGTTTGTGTGCGCTCGGTGGTTGAATGATTCTGATTGAGCTGTCTTCGGTCGTGACAGTGCACTGTCACAACCGTTGATGTGCGTCGTAAATAGTGTATGTAGCATTGGGACTAATGAAAAATTACATTATCTTCCCGAGGGGAACCATGGGGTGATGCGGAGCATCGCGGATCGTAATTAACGGTGTTATTGACGGTGTTAGTGACGTTGTTAGTAACGTTGTTAACTTGCGTTGGTTACCACACAACGAATGGACGCCGCTTCTCGTTGCCGTAGTTCAGGGTCTGCCGCTCGCTTTAAGGCGGCGGTCCCACGGCGGCCATCTTGAACAAGCCATTAGTTCAACCGCTAGATGGCGGCACTCATCCGTGTGGCCAGAAAACAAGCTCGTGGCAGTGATGTTCCTCCTCTGCTCTTAATTTCCTCCTTTCTGCTGCTCGCCCGTGCACGTTCAGCGCTCAGCGCGTGCTCCCGCTGACACAAATGCCAGCAAACGTGCCAGTGGTGCTAGCAGTGCCCAGTTCGCACAGAAGCGGAGCCCAGCTAGCTGATCGACCCGATCGAGAGTGCCTAGCTCGAGATCGAGAGGCTCACAAGCCAGTAGCTATCGCTTTAACTATTCAAGAATTAAAAACATAATCAATCAATCAGTGAAGAATGGTATCAAACGTTAAAGAACATATATAAGACATGCCTTGTCAGTATTTCGTTAATGAAAGATCTTTTGCATGACAAAAACGTTTAAGTTCATTTTCGCTGTAAGTCAGAGCGCAGCCGACATAACAGGTCAATGAGGCCAATCAAGCAGAACCAAAAAACACTATGTCACGGAGCTCAACATCCTATAGTGCGTTTGTTGTCACCGGTCAAAGCAATCAAGCGCAAACCATGCCTTATGGCCTTGCGCTTTTAGTATGCGTGTTTGTGCTTGTGTATCTTATAGTCTTTGACTGCATTTTGATCTATAATAAAACAAGCAATAGCAGACTTTTTTTTTTTTCAAGACGGGTGTTCAGAAGGGCGCTTTATATAACTCATCATTTTGATGGCAGTTTGATTAAGCTTGAATACCAATTATATGACCTAATAAATAACCACCCTAATATTGTTGAAATAGTACGCCGAGGTCGAAGACTCTGCATGTTCAAGAAAAGAGTAAAAGTGTATTTTGTAGCCCAAGTGGCTTAAATTTTGTTAGGCGAGTGGGTGGCAGATTTCAAAGTGCATTTTATGGTGCTTTTGATATTTTTGCATTATTATTTAGGTCTATTTATAATTTGATGTTGAAAAAAAATATACCAACCTCTTACATGTATCTTTATCTATATATATTTTCTGTTTGATTGCAACAGATATGAAGAATTTTACAGTAACGCTGACATTGTATGTTAATTAATGTGATCTCAATGATGTCGATGGGAATGATTTCCATTTGAAACGTTTGATGACGTTGATAATATTTATGGTAACTACGATGTTTAGCTGATGTCAATTTCATTATTTTATGCATAATTGATTTTTATACTGACACTGGTCCTGTACACCGTTGAATGCTGTAAAAAGGAGCTGATGGCCTGGTCAGAAGACTTTTAATGCGAGACAAGTATTTGCCCCACCACGCGAAAATCCGGCGGCGGCGGCGGCGGCGGCGGCGGCATGATTAAGCGATGGTACCAAAAATGGCCGACGGCGCAAAGAGTAAAAACACGTCAGAAATGCTCAAATTGACGTCAAAATTTTCACGAAGGTTCCTATAAACAAAGTAAATGAACGACTTTCGAAACAAACTCTGTTACATTTCGGTCTGGATAGGGAATCGAATCCGGGCCTCCGGGGTGCGAGACGGGCACGCTTCCCCGACTCCACGGCGGCTCCAAGGTCCTGGCTGACTAAGGTGTGCCTAGTGCGTGCGTCGTTGCACACGTCCCGTCGCAACCATCTGGCTGACTAAAGGTGTGTCCGAGTGCGTGCGTCATTGGGCACGTGACGGTGCAGCCGATGGGGAAAAGGTGGCGCCACGTCATGAGTGTATAACATGAGCGCGCTGTTTCCCGCGCGTCACACACCGAATCAGCAAAAATAACGCATGTCGAAACAATAAATCGAAAACTTTTCACCAAAAGGACTGCAATGTTTTCATATTCGTACACGTAAGCAATCAAAAGTGTCTGTGCGGAATTTTCTTTTGTATTCTTTTGCCGCAGCCCCTCAGACACATGTATGTCTGGAAATAAGGATTATTATTATTATTATTAACTCACGCACACAATATTTATTTTTATTTTTACAACATGTTCAGGGGAGAGCAGCCAAGCGGTCTGGACCATCTAAAGTTCAGTGTGTCTTCACGTTCCTATAGCCGTCTGCACGTTCACGTTCAAATGGAAAAACACGGTAGACCGTCTTCTCTTTTCAAATGACAACGAACCGAAGCAGGCACGCGTAGCCAGGGGGGGGGGGGGGGCATGGAGCCCGGCCTTCCTCCGAAATCTTCCATTTTGCTGAGACCTCCTCTCCCCCTCCACCTCATACAGCATTTTGTCATGGGCGCCCCCCCCCCCCCCCCCCCAAAACAAAATCCTGGCAACTCAGCCATTTTTCCGCCCATTCGTTTTTTTATGCATTTTGAAGTGCGCGCAATCCGGTGTCACTCAGCTCGAGCCCGTAGCTTTGGCTGGTGCATAGACGCCATTTTACCGCCCAAATCAATGAATGTGCCAGCGTCACGCGCTGGCACATTCAGAGCAACAATGGATGTCTTCAACCTGAAACAGACAGACATGTAGGCAACCTAGGCTAGAGTGAACAGGCATGCTCTCTTACGGCCATTGCACCGGGAGTAGTTGCTCCCTGCGGCGGCAGCTTGGAGGGGTCGCTGTAACCCTACCGCTCTACAGTGCTTTAATTCCTTCTGAGAGGCACGTCCTCCTCACCGTGTTCTCCTCTTTGCTGGGGGGTTGAGTTGGATAAGTTTCTAGAGTACTTGGACCTACAGGTCGTGAGGCCAGCTGCCTTCAGGGACTTATGCGGAACACGTCTTTCTCTTCATCTCCTTAAGAAACAAGTTTGTATAGACAAAAATTTAATTATTGTAAGCCGAAACTTATTTAAATCGGCTAAATACAGTTATTTCAAGCAAGTATAATTGCACGCATTCTCAATCGCATTTTTCGGAGAACAGTTGTTCAGGATGGCTCAGGCGGCGTTGGGCATGGTTGTGGGGTCGCACCCCTACGCGGCTAAAGAAGTTCCATTGCTCTTCGGCGAGAGTGAAGGCCACAAGGAAACCGCTCTCTAGCCAGGTCATGGAAGAACATGGCAGGGCAGCACTGAGCATCTCGCTTGATTTTATTTCGCAATACTCATTGCGGGGACTCAGAAAAACGAAAGAGAAGCGCGAGGAAACTTTACGAGTTGTGATCCTGGACCGGCTTGCTAGAACAGCGTCTCAGCTGAGACTGAGTGAAAGAAAGCACTGCAAAGGGTTGGGCGCACGACTGTCTTGAGACGCGGCTTGAGTCCCGCTCAGCTCGAGCGCTGGTTTTGGCATTGCATTCTTTCCCAAAGTCTCAGCTGAGACGCTGTTTCTAGCAAGTCTGACCTGGCTGCTTATAATTAGTTGCAAAGGACAAGAGTCGTGGTTGGTGTAAACGCAAAGTGGAAGCCTGGAGTCGTTGCATTATTAAACTAACACCATGAAAGTTGATCGTCTGACATTGTCCTTATATGAAAATAATGAAATAAATATTAATCCAAAGAAAGACGACCGTAGTGAGGGTTTCGCACATGTGCAACGCTTTTGATAGGGCACTGCATGGAAAGGGGGTTTATTAGACCCTTTTCCTGAGCCTCAGATTTGAACCACGATGACTGGCTGTTTGTTGCCTTACCATGAGGACCAGTCACTGCGGTTTACACATACCACTCTCCGTAAGTTTTCTACAAGTAGAGTAACGTTAAAACTGAAAATCTAAAATTTCTAGTTCTTTGTCTGTCTGTCTGTCTGCTCGATGGCGAACAAAACAGAACCAGAGCGGTTGGAAAGCTGGAACCTTAAAAAGAAAAATGTCGGGTAACAATCTTGGAGTGAAGGAAAAGAAATTCCCCTTTGTCGTCACCATCATATGGAGCTCAATATTCGCACCTTTCGTGGTGTCGGAACATGGCAGGGAGCATTGAATAGCACTGGATGTTTTCGAGAACTTGCTCGTGACCCTTGTTTTTTTTTTCTTTTTTTTCTTGCAAGATTATTTACTCATTTCCACGCAGTAGCGCGAGGAAATATTTGAGAAAAGAATCCTCTGCATCAGGGACAGAACCCCCCCCAGCGCCACTTTTCCTGAACTTCTCAACCTCGAATTTCAGCCACCTTTCAAAAGATGGCGCAAGTGCGCGTCGTCTGCTACAACATAGGTTATTTTAATTATTTAGGACAATTAGTATGCTTTAAAAAAATTACAATCATAGAAAATGATTTTAATTAGAACGAGAAAAGCACTAAATAAAGAATCGTTGCTTAAATAGCTGCCCTCTTCTTTGAAACCGGTTTCTTGCGTACAGAGTCGAGTTTCAAAATAGTACCATGATTTAAACATATTTTAAATAAATCTGAATATAAATACGAAAAAATCACGCTTCTAGTGAACCAGCTCAGTTCCTCTAGCATACAATTAAAAAAAAATTAGGTCAGATGCCAGAACGCTGTCTGAGAAAACCAAGAACGCGTTAAGGGAATTCTTAGAAATTTTACCATAATCAAGTTGTGTTTACAAGAAAACGGCTGGCGTTGCACTTCTAATATTTTCTATTCTGAGTTCCTATGTTTACCACAAGCATGCCCTTAAATGTCGTTGCTGCGTTATGATGTGAAACTCAGTTACGAGACTTCAAAATCACGTAAAAAGGCTCTTTTTGAATAAATATTAAAACATGTGAGCGTGCTAATTAACAAAAACACGTATGCACGGAACTAGACGAGTCTTTCTTCTATTCAATAAAAAAATAAGAACGCGTCTTGGATGCATTGCAAGTCTAGAAACTTGGAATGCATAGAGGTATGTCTTTGAAAAAATCAAAACTTGCACTTTTTGTTTTCTTATTGTGCGTTAAAGGGGCTATGCAACAATTTTTTTACTTTGCGCAAATACCGCTTAGAACGGATCCCTGACGTTAATGACCTATGAAACACGCCTTAGTTTTTCACCCGACGCATTAGAAGTCCCAGAAAAAAATTAAAAAACAACGAGCAGCGTTCACGCCCTCAACTCGCAGCCAGAACAAGCGGCCACGTGATCTGGAGCCGATTATATGCCGCCAATGTTGATCATAGCCACGCGCTGGGGTTGGCAAAGCACAGGACACGCGCTGAGTTCCAGACATTGTTATGGCTCGGCTATTGTCGTCGTTGCAGCGATTGGACACGGGCCACTACTCGAATGCTTCTCGAGCTATCAATTATCACGAGCCTAAATCGAGTGCCCACGCAATGCTCGGGTCCAATCTATGAACCGCATTCAAATATCGTCATACGGGTGTACTGCGATCCCCGCGTTACGTCATCGAATTTTGCAAGGGAGAGATTGAATGAAAATGATCGCTTTTGTCCTTGAAATTACACCGCAACAAAGGAGTTTCTTGGCCAGTGGCATTGCATGCGAGTATCCTTGAGTCCCACTAGTGCCAGTAAGCTCGTGTAAAGTGAAAAACATTCCAATTGAATATCGTTGCACAGCTCCTTTAAGTTTTGAAAAATGCGTATCATATTTTGCACTAAAAGAGTGATGATGAATTGGCTATTTATTTGCAAAAAGAACGAAATACGTAACACGCGCACAGACGCGACATTTGCACAGCAAACAGGAGCGTTAGCAGAGCTGCCACCGGTATTATAGTTGGGGCCGTGGGACCGCCGCCTTAAACCAGGGGCGAGGCAGGGCAACGCGCCAGCAGCCCAAGCTCCGCGGCTCACCTAGCATGAACTGAATGATTTGTATCCATCAAGGACTTGTTTCTTATCGTTCTCTTTATGGATATACCGTCTACACATATGGACAAATGAATCTAAATAAATGAGATAAGTTACATTTTTTTAAGTTTTTTTTCTTTCTCTTTTCTTACTTCATTTTTTGTTTTCATTCTATTAAACAGGACATCATTCATTCTTAAAAAAAATTACTTGTAATATGTATACAATATAAATTGACTCATTTATAATTTTAGTTGTGCATTTTACAGTCTTAATTTTAAACTAATACTTGGTGGGCCAGTGACTATCACTAGTTGCCGGTATTATGCATATTATTTTTTATGATCAATGAATCGTTATAAATGGGTTTTAAAGATGCCTTGGTATATGCTGAAAGTTAATATGATGATGTGGTAAGAGATATAAATTTCAATGTGACATTTCCTTTCTTTGCTTTTCGCTCAGTTTTTCCTTCTTTTTTTTTTTTTTTGCCCCCAGGTGATTTAGTTTTACTAAAGGCTAGTTTATATGGAACACTAAAGAGTGATTTTTTGATAGTTTCAAAACAAAAAATACGCCAAGAGTTAATTTTTGCCGAGAGAATTATATCTTCATATATATATTCAAAATCATAATATTGTCTTTTTATAGATTAGTCTTATTTCCGAATTATAGCATCTCTGATAGCGTCATTCTATATGCATTTACTCGTAATCTTGTAACTCGGCAGTTCCTCAGACCACCAGGGTGTTACTTGTCATTTATTTTTAACATTTCGTTCACATTTCTACATAGGGTGTCAGAAGTGAGCGGCTAGCGCTGTTTCTTTTTTCAAGCGCCAGCACAAGTCTCGGAGGAGACTGCCATGGCAGAAGTGGAGGACGCCGCCACCAGTCCTGGAGCGTTGCCAGTCGGCGCACTCAATCTACGAGCACCGCCCCAGTTTGACTTTCAGCAACCCCGGAAAATGGAAACAGTGGCATCGGCAGTTTGTGGACTACGTCTACGCGTCAGGACTCTACGCCTGCCAGCGACAAAGTGCGTGTTCGGACCCTACTATACTTCATGGGGCCGCAAGCGCGGGACGTCCTGACTTTGCTACACGTCGGCGACCTAGACTTCGACAACTACGATCTGATTGCTGAAAAGGTTTGATTGAGAGAAACAGAAATATAATTTACGTCGTACCGATATTGTTTTATGTATTCTACGCAGCTTAGCGCTAAGACAAAGCCCTTGAGTTATTGTTTTTTTTTTTTTTATCTTAAAACTGAAAGTGCACTCCACAACAAGTGAAAACAAAAATACTCCTAGGGTCTAAAACAAAAACCTACTAGTGTCTAATCAAAAAATAATGTTCAAACCAATAGTGTGATTTTAGCAGTTCCAACTGGTTCGGACTCTCATTTCTGCCGAGTAGATTTGAACCAGATTCATGAAATATTTGTTAGAAGGATATTTCTTGTGATACAACGAAAGACCGGAACGCAAAAGAAGTTTGAATTTTTAAACTTGAATGCAGCTTTGTGAGTGCGTGCGACGTTTCCGACACATGTACCAAGTCATGAAAGCGCTTTACAAACGACAGGATGTAGACCTGATTTGCCAACATCCTTTCAGTCACAGCTGCTGATTTCAAAGCCTATGCTTTTAGGGCGAATACTCTGTCGGCGGTCCGAACTACACGGTTTTGCAATCTTCCACTACGCCGTGCAGAGCGGGGATTGCTCAACGATACGTAAGCTTTCTCGTGGAATAGCTATAGCTAGGATTCCCTGTTTACGGAGGTTTCTTCAAATTCCGGGGCATTCATTCGGGGCTAAATTTATCCGGCAGATTCGGTGTTTCTCGGTGTCGATTTCGGATGTCGTACAAAGATCGGTGATTTATCCGTGTTTATAGTGAACTAAATAGAACACGACTGGCATGTAATACCCCCACTTCAAAGAAACATGCGCATGACTAGAATTCTTGAAAAACATTCCGCTACTTATAAGCGAAAAAAACGGGGCATTATATCGTGTTCCCGAAGGAAGAAAGATCAGCCACATAGACAACTCGGGGGGGGGGGGGGGGGGGGGGGGGTTGTTTTATAGATCAACGCAAAATACAGCTGTAGCTAAAGATTTCTTTCCCTGAAACTTGTTTTTCATTTTTCTCATTCAATGTAAATTCTAAATATTTCTCTTTTTCTTTTTTCGGTTGGTCCCGGTCTTGGGGTTCGGGCCGGAGTTTACCGAGACCGGGCCAAACAGGCGTTTTCGGCGTCTATCGGTATCTACCGAATATACTAAATCCTAGCTATAGTCTACGGATTCCGTGTTTTCGGTGTGTATTTTACTCGGTATTCGGGTTTGTTAGTTTTTGGAGGGGGGAGAGGTATTGTTTTAGTCAATCGGTGTTTTTCTGGGTCAATTTATGGTGTCGAACAAAAATCGGTATTTATCGGGGACTATGTTAAACATTATAGAACGAAGGCACGGAATTCCCGAACCTCCAGAGAACATACCCGTGATCCTTACACTTAGAACACGTCCCCGTACCAATAACAAAACGAAACGAGATATGATGTGTGGTTTCGACGCAAGAAGCCTCGTGGGGGGCTTGACTGGTGATTTCCTTCCTGCGAAGCTTGGGTTTTGCTTATTCAATGACAGCCCCAATTCGGATTTTTTCCGGTTTTCCTTGAGTTTGATAAAACCGACTCCGGAGTTTTCGTGGTTTCTCGGTATTTACCGAAAACACAGAACCCTATAGCTTTAGCGCAACAAAAGAAAATATCACATCTTCATTTATTTATATGGAACGCGGATTGCTCTCGACATTTCTTCCGATTTAATCGTTCTTGTAGGCACTATTTACGATAATACACTAGCTAATATTTGAGCGAGGAAGCCTGAATGATTTAGTGGCCCAACGCAAAGATAGACCATTCGCGAAAGCGTGTTTGCAAATGAGAATCTCCCGGCTCTCGACTGATTAGGCGTTAAAGTTTAGACCTTTCTCTATAATCCATCTGGCAGCAAACAAACCCGCTGCCCGCCACATCTTGGGCATCAATGGTGTGACTGGATCAAAGTTCTCGTCGCACGCGGAAACAGCGTTCGGAGAGAACTTCTCGTTTTTGTTACGAGCTGGCTCGAGTCCGGACCGAACGCAGACGCAACTCTCGTGCTCGGGGTTCATGCTCAAACAGTCCGCACTCGGGCAATGGGTGGAGCATCGTCTAGATAACACGCACCTTTGAAAAGAGCATATTGCACTAACGACTGAGATGCGGGCTCTGCGTGTCTAGTGTGCATTGCCGAATAGTATTTCGATCGAGTAATAAGTTGTTGTTTGAAGAAATCGCTGTAGCTTTACGCCAAAATAGAAAAGCGGCTGTGAAGAGAACTCCACCAATGTTTATAGCTTTTAGTAAATCTCTGCTTTTCTTCGACCCCTGCTTCATTAAAACGGGGTGTTTGAAAGCGCACTGGTTCACGAAAACATTTCGAAGTGATTTAGTGTGAACGATTAATTAAATGTCACTAAAGGGACAGCTTCAGACACACGGGGAGTAGTGGATCCCGAATGTCTTATGATCACTCCGCAAACATTGAGCTTGCGGAATTAACCGATAGACAGCCTAAAAACCAATCCGGACGCAAGGAGCGTTATAAACCACGTTCCGCGTTTGATAAGCTCTCGGTGGCCATATTTTACTATTATAGACGCAGCCGACGCTACGAGCATACGATTTTGACTCGGTCCAAGTCGGACCGAGTCAAAATCGCACCATCACGATGTTTCCGTGTTAGGTTAGGTTAGGTTAGGTTAGGTTAGGTTAGGTTAGGTACGTGTTCTATTGTACGTGTTCTATTGTCACTGAACCAATCATAACCATAAAAGGTATATAGTGACTTGCATTTTTGACGCGGCTTGATCGGCTTTTGTTTTTGATGGCATATTGTGTGCTGGGCTTTAATCGATAAAAATGACATGTTCTCGATGGCAAGACGTCCTAGTAAGCTTATAGCAATAGAAATACACGAGTACTATTTTCTCTTGGGACAGAGAGGGAGGGGGGGGGGGGGCATTTTTGAGTCCCCACCCCATCCATAAAATTTGACCAATGAAAATAGTTAATTGCGTGGGAGATTCCGAACGTTACCATTATTGCTCTTTTCAGCCGCTGTTGTGTATTATGTTTTGACAAAATAAAAACGTCAAATCTTTGGCTGTAGGAGACGTAATACAGTAATTCGCCTTTTGCGTTGCGCTGTGGCGCCATCTCACGGGCGCGACGAGAAACAATATGGTTGGCCTCGAAGTGCAGACGGCGCACGCGCAGTCGGATCTTGCAAAAGGCGATCGCCTTTTGCGTTGCGCTGTGGCGCCATCTCACGGGCGCTACGAGAAACGATATGGTTGGCCTCCAAGTGCAGCCGGCGCGCGCGCAGTCGGATCTTGCAAAAGGCGAATTACTGTTTGAAAACACCGTCTGACGGCGACCCCGCTGGAGTCCGCTCCAAGGCGCGTAAAGACGGGCGTTTATAATTTTTGTATTAGATTTTTAATGGGCACATCGGCCGCCCATGAGTGTAATGTTGGGATTGTTAAAATGCTGAGAGCCTGTGGATTGAGTTATCACCACAAATAGACGATCACAAAATCCACTTGAGCGCACATTTCGGCTAAACAAAAAAGTATAGTTCTTTCTTCTGCGAAAACGTAACTGGCGTTGTTAGAATAGGTTACGCACAATATTCACTCCTGGAAGTTGGAAGCACACCTTTTTAACTTACAGAATGTTTTCTTACTCCCCTGCTTTGTTTTCTATTCTATTCAAGAAGCCCGCGGTCAAACTCGCAGGTTTGCACGCTCGCGGTCCTCAGTTTATCCTTCGTAAAAAACAGGTACTACACTTCAAAGCATTAATTACATTGGTTTAATTATTAAATTTGGTGCAAGAAATTATAATTGTATTTGAAGGTCTCGAGGTCCTTGCTTTTTTTTTTCCTTATTCATGTTGATCCTAATGTAATCACTGAGAGCTTGAGAAAAGCAGGATGTGGCCTATAATGTTCACACCTCCAGCTTTGTGACTCTTTCTTCGTCGTGCATATAGGCTATAATACCACAGTCACTTTGGATGAGTGATAATAAGATGCCCGGGATACACCAGACACTGTGCACCTTAAGCTATCAGCGACCATAGTTGGTTTTCAGGTATTGCCTAATATAACAGGACCGTTCAGAGCGTTATGCTAAATTTACTCGGTATTCAGACAGCACACTCCTCATGCTCTGTGTGTCTATCCTTGTCTATTCTCTTTTGCTGGTCACAGCTACTTTCCTCTTGCAGGGTAACTGTAGATACTAAAAAAAGTAAATATCCAGAACAGTTTTTTTTTTTCTTTTTTGTGACAGTCGTACGCAGATTTAGATGAAGGTGTTTAGTGACTGCCCTACATTTCAGGAATTTCTACCGAAGCAATCGCCAAAACAAGTTTCTTTCAACCGCTGTCGACCCGACCGCAGCCGCATGGCCACCGCTTCTTCCGACACCAACGCTGCTGAAAAACAGCCGCTCGAGCCGACGATCGCTCCGCAGCTCTACATAAAAGCCAACAATTACCAGCGTTCCACGAACATCAAAGTGCTCGACTCGCCGCAAATGTCGTTTGCTACCAAACCGAACCCTAATCAGCAGTTCATCGACTTGGGCTGCGGGACGGGCGACTTCACGCTCCAAGAACTGCTGCCGCGCTGCCAGCCCTGCCGCAGGATTGTGGCCACGGACGTCTCCCGGGAGATGGTGGAGTACGCCAAGGAGAACTTCGCACATGCGCAGATCGCGTACGAGGTGCACGACGTCGAAAGCGACATCTCGGGACTCGTCGAGAAGTACGGCAAGTTTGACCGGGTCTACTCATTCTACGTCCTGCACTGGGTGCAAGACCTCACGGCTGCCCTCCGCAATGTGGCTGATTTGATGACTGACGAAGGGGAGTGCTTGCTGGTGTTCCCGGCTCGCCTCGGTCTCTACAGGATATGGAGAAAATTTGTGGAGATGGATCGATGGAAGCCTTACAAAGGAGTGAGTTTATAGGCTCTTTCAGTCCAGTGCTACACAGAAATCGTGAAATTCTCTTACACGAAATTGAGCACTGTCACTACACCCGACACTTGTATTAAATTTCATTAAAATCGCTACTATAGTTATAGAAAAAATAGAACTGACCTATAAAGTTACAGAAACTCCCTCGCGTTATTATGTTAACCAGAACGCGCAAGGCAAGCTAATTGCCAGCTCGCGTTAACTTTTCAAACATAGTACTCCTATGCCATTACTTTGAAGCCTAATGCTAGCGTTCATTGACCTATTCAACTATTTTGTAAAAATTTCAGTTTTAATTTTAAGTGTTTTAAATAGATTCGCATATAAAAACAACCTGCAATGTTGACCAGTAAAACTACAATAAAAACAAATTGGGCACACGCAGCCGAGTGCTCACAGGAATTCTCCTGTAACTCTTTGCACACTGTGATGCCATAGATTAGAGTGCGTTTTATATTTCGCTAAGAAGAATAGGTATGAACAAAACAATAAAAAATTTCACTTCATTGCCACAACGAAATCGGCACATCACTCAGGGTTTTGAAAATTTCAGGAAGGGTTGCTTAAAAAGAAAACACTGAATACTTTGAAACTTTACTATGAATATCTCCAACACTTGAGGGCGAACTATTTTTGAAAACTTCGCAAGAGTACAAAAATACCCTAATTCATTTACGAGTGGATGAGCTACACGCTCTGAGCGCCGAAGTAGAGACGCCAGTAGAGGCGCAGGATGGCCTTGCAGGTGGGTGAGGACTAGGGTAAGTGTGTATGCTCCGGGGGGCTTGCAGAGCAGAGTAATGCAACAATCTCAAATGTTGGCCTTCGAGTATAGCTGGGGAAGCGACCATCGACCTTGCAGGAGACGCGAAGGGGCGCTGCATGTGAGGCGGCTCTTCAAAGCGCACGCGTCGTCGTCGGTCGTCGTGTTGTGTGCTAGTTCACGGCTGTTTTGCAACAGCGCTCGCGTTATAAAAAAGAAACCGCAATTACTCATGTCCAAGTAGCACACACAGTGTCCGAATGTTCAAGAAGCTTCCTGGTCTTCAGACTTTAGAGTAAGATCTACTTTGTCCCGAACGCATGAGCTAAAAATAGGTCCCTTCCCAAATGTGGCGCTCAGCAAGGGCGCTTCTCCACGAGTGGAGAAGCGGCGTAAGGAAAAAAGGCTCGAGGTACACTTAGCACTTCTTATGAGTTGTGAATGCGAAAGCATGCATGTCGTTCTTCCGCTCCCTTATTTCGTCTGCGGCGTACTAGCGTGGACGGCCGAGCGCGCGCTCTCCTCGCCGCTGCGCGTCGTTGAAACTGACGCGCAGCGGCCAATGGGAGCCTCGTTCCTTGAAACGATGACGCGCGCCAGCCAATGGGACCGAAGCCGAAATCCATCAGATTTCGGCTACACTGCGCTCCATTGAGAGCGGGAAAACTAGGTGCCGTTTGGCTAGGCTTTTCGCGCGGCTTCAAAGCTGAGAGCCATCAGATCACGGCTTCACTTGGAGAAAGGAGTTTAGGTGCCGATTGGCGCGGTTTCAAAGCTGGTGACGTCGGCTCGCTCCATGGGATAGTTAATGCTTTCGCATTAAAAAAGAAGGCGATACTATGACTCCGCCGTTCAGTTACTCTGGTGAGGACAGCTTTAGGTCCGACAGCGGCTGCTTCTGAGAAGAGCCGCGAGGCGGTGAGACCTCATTGAAGTATTATATCAAATATGACGAGTATTATTTCCAATATTTCTTTCCATCCGAAAGGAGCCTGTTTTAGGTACAGGGTGTGGCGTATACATAGCTTGCAAGTTTCACCATTGCTGGGTACTAACGTTTATTTCTACTTACTGGTTCCTTCGAACTGCAACTTCTGCGGTGTGAAGCTAACACGGCGAACCGAACGCTCGTGGCGCAGAAAACACTGGCGTGGGCGCAAATGACGTCACATGCAATCTATGTGTATGAGCTGGCCCAGCGGCAGTCATGCTGGGACGGCACAAAAGTCAGGCGGGCGGCCCCAGGCAAGTTCTTAAAAAAAAAAAAATATATATATATATATATATATATATATATATATATATATATATATATATATATATATATATATATATATATATATATATATATATATATATACAAGTCAAAGATGCGTACTGTCGGAGTTACTAATACGAAGTTTATTGCGACGTTTCGAGCGGGGACCGCTCTTCATCCTGATGAAGAGCGGTTCCCGCTCGAAACGTCGTAATAAACTTCGAAGTAGTAACTCCGACAGTACGCATCTTTGACTTATTAACTTTTCCCGGTCCATTGTTTTATATTTACCTTACTTCACCTATATATATGTATATAAATATATATATATATATATATATATATATATATTATATCGCAGGTCATTGAGCGCTTTATTCCGCCAAGCCAGGACATCGAGGACAGGTCAGGCCTTTACTCGTACATCCTGAATGTTCTGGAGACGGCCAACCTCAAGCCACGCACGTGCCAAGTGCTGACCCAGGACCGAACTGGCATGAATATGGACCAATTCATCCGTAAGTACGAGGGCTGATTTCTAATGTTTTATCAGTATAATTCCATGAGAAAACCACCATGTAGAACCGTCATGATGAATCACCACGAAGGACCGTCATGATTGAACGTCACGTCAAATTCCCCACTGAATTGGGCGGATGAATTATTGTCACGTGACATCACTTTTCCCGTTAAATTAAGCGTGGAAACAAAGGTCACGTGACCGTCATGTGATCTCAAGTCATGTGACGTCCATTTCACCGTTAAATATAGCGGAGAAGTAACGTCGCGTGACGTCAATTTCCCCGCTAAATTTAGCGGGGAAATTGGCGTCACCTGCCCACGTCATGTGACCTCCAGTCACATTACGTAAATTTCCCTGCAAGGGAGGAAATTGATGCCACGTGAACACGTGATGTAACCTCGAGTCACGTGGTGTTATTCTTCCCTCTAAATTTTGTGGGGAAGTTGATGTCACGTGGCGTAACCCCTTTATATAATCTCAAGTCACGTGAAGTGCATTTCTGTAAGGTGGTGCTGCGAGGTCATAGCATGCGCCCAACGGATTCTGTGCTCCCTAATTAAGCTTGTATAGTTGTTTGTTTGTTCTTTCAACATCCGATGAGCTTCTGTTGTGTCATGAAAACTTTCTCAATAAACACGAAATTTATATGCGCACTCTTGCAACTTTTTCACCTATTCACCGCATAGATCTATGCAGTTATTATGATGCGGCACACGTTTTTCAAGCACTCCCCGAAGGAGGATGCCGCCGTTCTCAGCCCTTCCATTATGCGCCAACGAGACTATCACTTGCATGAAGCTTCGGGAAGGACGTACAGGAATCCTTGACGAGGGGGGTCAGAAACGGGCGTCTGTGACGACTGATGGTCCTATTGAACTCGTGATGGAATTACTGAGAACCTAAGCGGATATTTTTGGTGGGAAAGAATTCAAACGCTTTTGACATCGCCATAATACGTGCTTAAATTTATGCGTTGATTATATAGCTAGAGTATTATCTATACCGCTTGGGTCAAAAGGATTGATGGCCGTTTGAAGGGACGACAACTTCGCCTGTGGGACTTGTGCCGAACACGGTTTTGTTCTTGCCTCTCTTTTTTTCTATCCTAAGTGGACAAACGTCTATTCGCATTTACCTCTCTTTCAGAACTCGAAGTCTCACTAAATCCTATTCTACCATTGCTGCCCGAAGTATCCAAGATGAAATTCAAGACCGACATGGCGGATGTCATCCACAAGTTGTGGACCCAGAAACCAGCCGGGGACACACAGTACTACACAGACATCTTTGTGGTTCACGCCAAAAAAATTTTAGAATCAGCCTAGATTTTTTTTAGCAGCCATGCTAATTATGTATAGGCCAATCACGTTCATTCAACGCGAAACAAGCACAACTGTATGGCTCTAAAGTTTTTTTCGCACAGAAAAAAGAATAAAAATCAATTATACTCACACTCTAAGAACTTCTGAGCGATAGCTCTCCGGCAAAGCACTTCCAAGTACAATCTTTGCAATGTGCGGTACGAGCTCGGCGAATTACTAGGCTGTTAATATCTTTAAACATATAAATAACTCACTCTGGCACTGAGCGTTACGTTCTGCCATGTTCTTTGGAAAGGTGCAGACTAAAGTCCTTGTCTCATACCTCTTACCAGCAATGATTTGCTCCTGCAGATACCTTACGGGAGTGTAGTCGCTCCAGATATCTTAGATTGCAGACTGAAAGCCCCAAGCAAAGCATACATTTAGAACCAATGACAATATCATATTTTATAAACAAACAAAACCTTACGACTTTGTATTTCAAAATATTTTTAGTAGACCTTGCCGGAGTACTCTCTGGGATGATGCCAATTAGGGCACCACTAGAATCAAGGTAAATCCTGCAGTCCGTAAGTTTATGCGGAGCCGGATCTGTGACTGATAAAATGCAATAAAGTGACAAAGACGTGATTGGATGTTTCGGTAACGTATGTTACACATCGTGGATTTCAAGAAGACTACAATGAAGGTCGTTCCTGACCGGCGTGTCAATACAACCGATGTCTCGTCTGCTTTTATCTTTGGGGTGTAGCATTCCGACCCTGGAAGGCACAAGAAGTGTCACCAAATGTACTACGCGTCTCTGCGTTCAAAGCGAGCCGTCGCCGACACTGTAAGTCTGCTTGCACTACTAAAACAAAAAGAGTTACACAAAACATGAGGGAAGAGGATATACAGGGTGTATCTTGAAACGCAAGTCAAATCGTTCCTGTGAAAAGTAATTTTGTGCTGGTCTGTGCCCTATTTTGGAAAATTAATAACATTCGGCATAATTACTTGATAGCTCTTTCGAGTACTTACCTTTTTTACAACTACATTTAAAGGTATGAACATGGTGTAGGTGAAACAGCGCGTAACATCAAGGACAAAGAAAAGGAACACACAATACAGTAGGAGAAAACACATCACAAAGCACAAGGTCGGTATGGCATCCCGGTTGTGTCTTTTGCCCCCGAGAGAATAAGCTGAATTTGCCCCTCTCTTGTGGCAAGGTCTATATTGGACAAACCGGTAGATGCTTAAACGACAGGCTCAGGGAACACGACTATTCCTCGAGATATACGGTCGGCGGTCACCCATCGGTGCACTATGGACTTGCAAGTGCAAACCATCCTTTGATGAGACCGCTATCAACGTTACCCGGTCAAATCAGTTGGCAAACCCCCACGGAGAGCGTGATCCCTTCTCGTACCCCTCAGCCGGGCAAACGCTGTTCAAAGCGCCAACCTTCTTGCTCGCGGCGCGTCTTGCAACAGCAGTTCAGAACATGGCCGCAGCGGGCAAGAAGGATGACGCTTCAAACAGCATTTCCGAATATAGGGGTTACCAGCGGAAACTGACGTGTGTCAGCGCGTGTCTTAGAAGGGATCGCCCTCTCCGTGGGAGTTTGCCAACTGAGTTGATCGTGTAACGTTGACCGCTGTGTTAGGAAGACACCGAGATAAGGTGGCGAGAGAAGTGATAGAGGCTTTACACGTTGTTAATTACGGACCGCAATGTGTCAGCAAGCCATCGGTCATTCTCGTCCAGCTCGCTTGAACCTTTGCATTTAATTGCATTATAATCTTGAGTAGAGTATTTGAGATATATGCAGTCTGATAAAAACAGATCGTATTTAAAACCCCGCAAACGCATCCGTTTTTTTTTTTTTTTTTTTTTTCATGCATTTCTGAAATTGGCAGGTTGCTGTGTTACTTTCTTTTTTAAAGCTGTCAGCAAGAGGATGCACCAAGATGTTTCGGAGGCGCCGACTCACGGTTTCCGTTCGTGACGTCTCGACCCAGAATGTGCCTCGCCGTGATTGGCAGGATTTGCCTCTTCCTCGCCGTGATATTGGCAAGATATTCCTCGCCGTGAACCGGCGACTGCAGCATGCATGATTAGTACGCGGGAAGCTATTATGAATTGGCCAATCGCAAACTTGGACCGCAGCAACGCTCTCGGTCGCCCACGTGGCCAAACAGTCACGGACAGCTTCAAAAACGCGTGGACGTGGCCAGTCCCGTCATCTCATTATCGCCCCGCGGCCAATCAGATTGCGGCATTGGCCGATAAGAACGCCTGAGAACCAATCGCGAGGCCAGAAAATAATCCGAGCCCTTATTATAGAAATCCGGATAATTTAGTAGAAACAAGCTTTCTTAATGGTTGGAGGAACGCCGCATGGAGCTCATTCAAACGCAGTGCCAGCGTCGCGCTCTCCAAATTCCACCTGAATCAGCCGGAAATCTTCGCTATACCTGGCTCCTTCACTGCATCACTTTCGGCAAGTGTGCACTCCTGGTACCATTTTTTGTCGACTTGGCCTTTGTTTCGCCACTCCCAGGCCGTTTAAACTGTTGATGCGGACACGGCCCGCTAGGCCTGGTGCCACCGCAGCAGTGCGGAGCAAATATGGCTACAGCCGACACCGCCGCTTTGCAGCTCACCAATATCTCTGCGTCCATCCCGAGCCAGAACATGAAAATTTCAATAGACGTAGACGACCTAGGTGGGGAATGGATCACCCCTGAAAAGCCCTGTAAATCTCGACTTTCGGCCCACCCCAACCCCGAACTTCACGCAGTTATAGTGCAGCTCCCAATCTTTCTCGCTGGCGCAGCTGCGCAGCCCCTTGATATTTTGCCGGCGTTCTTGCAAGCCGCAGAGCTCCCTGCTCGTACATGTGCCGACGTGTCGCTTCACCTCCGTCATAATAAACGTCTCGCCGTCCATTACAGCCATACGAAGCGATCGTCAACCGGCTACTTCGCATCACGTACCATAATCACCTTACAAAACACTTCCCTCCCCGTTAACCCCTAACTACCCGCCCAAACTAACTCCTGCCTGGGACTTATACGTGGAATAGCCCCGGGAGTCACCCCCGACAAGATCATCAATGATCTAGAGTCTTATCGAGCTGTCATCAATTTCACGCAAGGCGAATGGGCACAACAGATTCAGCCCTCATCACTTTCATCAGAACCCATGTCCCGGACACAGTGTGCTACCACCGCCTCGAATTTCGCTGCCGTCCCCACAAACCTCGAGCCCATCATTGCAACAGCTGTCTCGAGTATGGGCACCGTACGCTGGCCTGCAAGGGCAACCAGCTACAGGGCCCGACGTGTTCCACCACCCTAGTCCGCCCAGACGAACCTCATCCCTGCACACCCTGGTGTCTACACTACCAAGGTCACCATCCCCACTTGTCTATGACGCCTCTGCTGGAGCAGCACTTCGTCAGAGCCTCCGACAGCGACGACAGATGGCCCCCTCCACGGTATCACCACCGTTCCTAACACGTTTGGTACCCCCGACCGGGCTGTCACCTCGCTCAATCCCAGCCTCCTTCACACTGCCCGCCACAGTAACCTAAGGCGATCAGGGAACCTCGTCTTACCAAAAACCTGCGGGACTGCATGCTGCCACCACACCATCGACCACAACATCATCAGCCTCCACTGTCTCAGCTGCAATCAGCTATCGACACGACACAGGGGAGCCAGCCACGGCCTGCCGCGCCCGCCCCATCCTCTCCCGCCCTCTCCCAACGTCTTGATCGACTTGACAGTGCTGTAGCAAAGCTGGTCAAGCGCGTCGACACGCTCACCACAGTTGTTGAAGCCCAACAAGCCATACAAAGGTGCCACGACTCCCATGATAAACACATGGCCCATCTCGAGGAACTGATCACCACGTTACACGATCATTCAACATCCTTACATATACATTCCCCAAGAATCTAACTGACATATCCCTGCCCCCATGGACGAGCAAACCCAATTCATCAAGCGCAACCACGAAGCCCCCGCAGCCTTAGAGGGCAAATCTGCAAAACTTCGGCCGGCTACCCTCCTCATCTCTTGTAACCCTCATTCCTAACTAGGTCCGTGGCAATCAGACTGATAATATGGAACTGTCATAGCCTCTCCACAAATCATATTCCGCTACTTCAATTGCTCCTAACACAACGCACACTCCCACACTTACTCCTTCTCCAAGAAACACGGCATGTCAAAAACATACCGGGATACCGAGGTCTACATACCAACGCTGTCACGCCACTATCCTCCATCTACGTGCGCAGAGACATCGCATACATCGCGGAAGACGTTCCAGACACTCTCCTCTCTTACGTAACGGCCTTACCCTGTTACTCAAACCGCCCCTCTTTACCTCTCACTTTAGTTAATATCTACAACCCTCCTAAATCATCTTCCATTTTTAGAACACAGCTCTTAGGCGCCTGTTTCCGGCTTGAACGGCGTCGGCGTAACTGCGCGGTGCATCATGGAAAACGTCCGATAATGCATTGCGCCGAAACGTCACCGTGACGTTTCGGTGGAAGTCACGTGCCAAAACGTTGTGTGGCGACGTGCGCTTCGCGCGTGAAAGGAGGAAGGGAGGAGGAGAGGGTACGGATGAGGAGGAAAGGTATACCCTCCCCTCAGTACCCTCCCCTCCTCCTCCTTAAGAGCTGCACTCTAAATCGGCGTTACAGGAACTTGTAAACGTCTTTCATTTTTTCTTCCCCCTTTACATATCTTCGCACACTCCCATCCCAACGTAATATTCTTGGCGGGGCTTCAATGCTCCGCATACTTTGTGGGGATACCCCGCCACACTCCGTCCAGGACGGCTTCTGTACACGCGATGCAACAGCCACACTCCCTTATCAATACACCGGACTCTCCTACACGAGATGGACACGTCACACAACGACACACCACACCAGACCTCACGTTCCACACTGGCCCTCATCCCCCTGACACTTGGCAAGTCTTGCCTGACATCCTACTGTCAAACCATCACCTCATTAAGATCACACTTTCACTTACACATAAGCTGTCGACAACCATACGCCCGTGACGCGTTACTGAACCTGCGTTTTTGACGAAGAATAAAAGGTGACCAATCACGAGGGCCACTCATTAAACTTGTTTCTTTTTGCACACTTTATATTAAGAATTTGTTTGTAGTTTCCACGGTAAACAAAGGCGGTGTATACAGAAATGTGTTTTCTGCTTTCAACTTATCTCGGGAATCTTTCGTAGCGTGAGCTACACTGGCCGAGGTTGACCAGTTTCGCGTGGCTCGCATAATGAGCCGTGCTCCGTGCTGCGCAAGCAGCGAGGAGCAGTGACGTCACACGGCGCACAGCTGGCGGGGCGGAGCCGCCGTCGCCGCGGGCTCCGCCGCCACCGCGCGCGCCTCGCCGGTCTGCGCAAGCGCGAGGAGCAGTGACGTCACACGACGCACAGCTGGCGTGCCGGAGACGCCGCCGCCGCGGGCTCCGCCGCCACCGCGCGCGCCTCGCCGGTCTTCGCATTCCACAGGAGTGACGTCGTAGCCGCGGCAGACGCAACGGCGCCGCCGCGTGCCCAGCTGTGTGCCTCCGTTGCGCAGTAGCCAAGTCTGACGCTGCACCGGAGCTGCTTGATAGCGCCTCTCATTTTGTGCGCATAAGCTCACGCTACGTATATCCTGGCATAGCCGAACTAAGCCACCGCAATTTTTTTTTAAGCACGTCTAAACTGTTTTTTGCGCCTTACGAATTTCCGACGCAAAACCAATTTCCCATTTACAACAGAAATCCGTAGTACCAATTTTTTTTTTACTATAACTATATTTTTTGTATTCGTGGAGTTATTTAGATTGTGCTGCTATGCTGCAAGAAAATTGTGTGCCGCGGTTGAACACCCCCATTTAGCAGGATAACACCTTTTCCAATCACTAGAGACACGAACGCAACGGTGTTTGTGTGAAGGGTAGATGCTATTATAATTTCAATCATTTTTTTTCCTTATATCTGGGTCAAGTATAGGTCCTCTATGCAAAGGGTGGGTTTCAGTATCTAAAATTTTAATGTAATCACATATACGCACACAATCAGGCACGGTATCCCAAGTTTTAACTGTAGACTCACCACCGAGAGTGAGTTCCGCGCGGCGAAAACAGTTGAGAAGGGTGTCGGCCGTTACACGCCTTCCTGGCATCTGACACGTGCTCCGAGCTGCGGTGATTTAAAGGACCCATGAAACGATTTTCGGACTTCCGGCCAAATAAGATGGCGCTTGGGGATGCCCCTCAACTCATACAATGTTTCCCGGGTCACGTGCGCATGACGCGCCGCATAGTACGCGGCTTCCGGTCTTGTCCTCTCCTTAGCACTGTGGACGTCGCTACAGCGAGAGCAGACTCTCCCCTCTCTCCCCATTAATAGGCTGCTAAGACCGGCCATTTTGACGGTGTGCAATGCACGTCGCAAAAGAACCCTGGAGGCTAGCCATCAGCACGCGCTCAGCAGTCGCGCACACAGCTATGGCCGCCAGTGAATAGTTCCTATAGACGTTTGCAAGCATGGCGTCCCGGCTGGTGCCCCATCCGTGCAAGCACGTACAGCATGCACGTGAAGATAGCCTTGGCAGGCCTGGAATTCCACGTGCTTGCTCACACGAGGAAGAGCATGGCGGCCGCCAGATGCCCTGTTTGCAATCGTCTATACTCTGCTTCACCTTGTGTTGTACCGCAGGAAAGGCTACAAGCGCGAGTTCCTTGCTCTATGGCAAACCTCGGCGGACAAGCTCTCGTGCACCAAGGGCAGCTGCCAACGCTATGAGCTCGCGCTTCTAGCCTTCGCTGCGGTACAACATAAGGTGAAACGGAGCATAGTTGCAGGCAGGTGAACCAGGTGCACGAGAAAGAAAACGAACCACGCAGCTGCCGAAACGTGGTTTTTATATCGCGTTGATCACACCACTCGTCCGGTAGCAGCCAGCCAACGTTGCTAGGCAGCGGAGTAGCGGAGAGGGGATGCTTTGACTTACTCCGGATAGATGGTGCTGCGAAAACTTCGTGTACTGAACAAGAATATACAACTTTCGATTCATTTGTTTATGTTGGAACGAAATAATTTCTAAACGTTACCATTAAACTGAGAATATACTTGTTCAAAAGCGATCTCAATAACCGCACCCGCCGTGACGTCACAAAGTTAGTTCCTATGGCCGCCGTACGTGAAGTCAAGCCAAGATATAGTTCCTTTTTGTTTTTGCGGTCACGCAGCGCATTCGCGACATTTCGAGAGAAGTAGTCGTGTTTTATGGTTCTTGTGCTAAAGTAAACAAAAAAAAAAGGATAAGAAGGTGCATGTTCTCTCGATGTTAAAATCGTTTCATGGGCCCTTTAAAGGGATACTCAACCGAAATTTCGAGCTCACAAAGCAAGGCTCGACGGATAGGCGGGACGCTGCAAAACCCAAAAACATCACTCATATGGACTATTTCATTTAGCGCTCCCAGGGCGGCGCCATTTTGTGTGACCGCACCGCCCTCTCCACACATCCGGGAAGTTCAGCAGGTTTGGCTGGGTAAAACGAGAGTGAGGGCATGCGCCCGACTCTGCTAGCAGACGACAGACCGGGAGGTTGCCGTTCTCCATCTTTGGGCTGTACCGGCGGGCTGTACCGAACATCGAACTCTCGCTCGTGGCTGCCGTTGTGAAGTGATTCGCGTTCTTAGCATTTTTATGGCTACTCCAAAATCAGCCTATAGTGCTCTGTTGTTTTATTTCAGTAAATGATCAACTAGCGTATTTTCCGTTATTTCAATGTCAGTGGAGTCAGCCGGCAGTACTACCTTCAACCACTGCGTCTATTGCGCCAGGAGTGCAGTTTTTTATTTATTAATCCAGACTTCCACTCATTGTCGCTAAAGGCCTTCACAGTACGAACTTCGTATAGTAAAATAGCTACAACAACCGGATTTACTTTTCGCCGGAGAGACTTTCCACTCTGACAAAGTTTTTACATTTTTGTTTTATATTTACACGCAGGTAACAGCGCAATTGGACCTGTTTAGTCTTTTTATCGAGCATAGCGTATAACAGGATAACTTGCGTGTCAAAATCCGCGCATCTGCGCTTGAAATTTCCATAATGACGCGATTTTAAACCGAGTTTGAACGCCAGCCGGATTTCAGGTACAGCCCACTCGGTGTAGCAGACGACGCGCGGGGTGAGAGGGGGAGGGCATTTTTTTCTCTCTCCGCTCTTCCTAGTGGAACGGTCTATAGCGATACCTCTAATGAATCGCCATATTTTTGGAAAAGTGCACGATTGAACACGGCCGACGAGGCCAACGAGACAAGTCACGTCACAATTCTCATTCCCTCTCCTCCTCGCTACGTCCCGTCGAGCTGATGAACTGCAGCGAGGAGAAGAAAAGCGAGGCCGCTTCCCCTCATTCTCAAATTTTCCAGGAGGACAAAGACGTCATAGACCTCGCTTGATCGCGCCATTTTTTTCAAAAAGTATGGCCATCCATTTGTGATATCGATGTACGAGTGATGTTTTGGAGTTCGTAGCGTCCCGTTCAACGCTTCTGCGGCCTTATTTTGCGAAATCAAAATTTCGGTTCACTGACTCTTTAATAGCGAGTTCGTTTCACGCCACTCGTGTCCACGCGTGCCCACTCGCAGCGTAAAGCGAGTTCGTTTCGGCAGGCACTCCACGAGTGGTTGCGCTCTCCGAGTTCGTTTCAGCGGCGGCACCCCACGCGTGCATGCACCCGCTGCACCGAGAAAATAGGGCGTGCGCCTAAATGCAATCCCGTCGTGCCTCGCTCCAGCGAGGCCGTCGAGGGGTCGAGGAGCGGGAGCAGACGACGAGGGTTCGTCTGCTACGATGTGTCGCGGAACCGAAAGGAAAAAAAAAAGTAGATTATGTGATAGAAATCGCGTCCCACGGGCAACGGAATCAAACGCGAGCTTGAATTATGAGTGACTGCTATTTCATGAAGGGAGCAATTGACATCCCGTGCTTCATTTGCAGGTTTTAAGTCGTTCTGTTGCCGTACAGACGCTGAAATATACCAATGTGTCAAGAAATGCTCAGAACAAACGCATCAGCGGCTTCCAAGATGTTTATCACCATCCGTGTGCGGGTGAAAAATTGAACATTTGTCGACAAAACTCCCCCAGCAGAAACCTCTGACTGCCCAATAAGCATCATAGAAAGCTAAACATTGTGACTTTACCCGAGGCTTGGGCAACATCATCATGTTTAACATTTACCTACGTCAGCTAACTTGCCCCGTCGTATTTTGCTCGAGAAAGCTCTCGTCCTCGACGTCCTCACCAAGGCTAATATCTGATCCACCTGTAATGACGATCGAAATCAAAAGTCCCACGAAAAGTTTTGCTGGATATTCCAACAGACTAGTTTTAAGCCGTACCCTTTCAGTGGTTCACGCATAATACCATGCTCAAACGGATCAAGCTTCTGCTCGGACAGCATCATCAGTTTTCTTCAGTGTAAACGGTTATAAGAATCGAAAGATCGCAACCATGCTGCTTTGTAGACAGCTGGGTGCGGAAATTTACGCCGTCTGTAACTATCTCTACGGCAGCCGAGTTGCTTGACGTCATCGCAACTATAAATCACAGGTTGCAGCGTTCAACGCTTGTAGATAAACGTTGATAGTGACTGAACTCTCGCATCCCCACCCATCACTCCGAACAGAAAGGCGCTAGTTTCGGTTTGAGGTCGGTATCTTTTCTACAACATAGATGGCGGCAGCATCAGTCTTCTGCACTCGGTGCATTTGGCGAGTTCGTTTGAGTCCAGTTCTCCGTGCAACACTCTGCGAGTGCGATGCATTCTGGGAGAGAACACGAACGGTGCCAGTGCGTGTGAAACGAACTCGCTATAATACACTCGCGCCACCGAACCTCCCTCCGGTAGGTGTCGTGACACCTCGCCCCTCGTTTCTCCAGTGAGACGAGGAAAAACCCGACTGCAGTTTTTATTAGTTTTGTTCTGTTACAGCTGATGCAATAAATCAATAAGCAAAATTAAAGTGTGGGTCCAGTGAGACATGATTCATTGTAACTATGAAGTAGAAGTTCGGAAATCCTTCCTTGGTTTCTTTAGCGAAAGAAATAATACCCTTATTGATATTTTATCCGAGGGCCTGACGTACAAGGTACGAATAGAAGTACTTAAAGCACCTTAACTTTAGTGAGTCCTTGTCTGGCCAAATTAATAACAATTTTCAATGATTCAGCACTGAGCAGTGCATTAGTTTTCTCCCTTTTTGTCTGGTGAAGAGCACTTCGAGAATTTATTTTCTTCTTTCTTCCAATTTTTAAACTTCTCGCTAATCGCTGTTGAAGCACTAACAGCTAAGTTATCTAGCGCTTAAATAGACCCTCGTAACATCCGAGCGCAGCGGAAGTTACGAGCCATCGGAGCCAATCCAAGGCCATGTGAGTGTCACGTGACCTCGAGAGGGGGCACAGCGATGCGCGGAGAGCGTATCAAAGGCGCTACGTCCACAGAACGGGATTGTCTAACAGAGCTCGCAGCGTCCACTGCGTCCGGAACCATGGAAAAGAGGGTGGACGCGACTGAAACCGGCCTATTCTCGACCGGCTGCTTTTGGGCCGAAATCAAACGGATTTCGAGCCGAAAATTATGTTCTCCGTACCTCGGCGAGCGTAAATACCTACCCTGTCAGTTAAGTGTCAACGGAGACAAAGAAGTGATTTTTGAAACGCATGTTCGATGTGCTTACATTCATTACTTATATTATGAAGTATGAAGACTCGCAACCTGCAAAACTACGCAAAAAAAAATTTTTTTTTTTTTTTTCAGCAATGCTTATTTGGGAGAGCGCGCGTCGGGAAGACGATAGCGCCATCTATCGAGCTTTCCAATGGGAAAATGATATCTGCGTGAGCCACATTACAAAAATGACGTCACGCTACAATGTCACGTGCCTGATTCGCCTTGGTGTTACGTTCAGGCCTAAGCAATCTACAGCACGTAAACTCGCGCTTTTAAGGCACTTTAGACAGTCCTCGAAAATCGGTTTCTCATGGTGTCGCGCTGCAATTTACCAGAGGTGCAAGCAGGTGGCGGATATTTACAGTGAAAAAATCAAGGAATGAACCAAACTCATTCAAAAGAAAAAGGTCGGTGGACACCTGAGCACTTCTTACGAGTTGTGAATGCGAAAGCATGAATGTCGTTCTTCTGCTCCATTAGTTCGTCTGCGGCGTAGTGGCGTGGACGGCCACGTAGGTAGCGGCCAACGGCCGAGCTCGCGCTCTCGTGAAGTGGCCGTGCCGCGCTCGGCCGTACAGCCTCTCCGGAGTTTGCCCGAGCGGGCTGTACCGGCGGCCGGGCCGCTGTGTGCGCTGCGCCGCCATGGAGAGGGCTTCTTTGGTGGCGTCCCTTGGAACTACGCCGCACGGGAGTTAATGGGAGCCTCGTTCCTTGATGATGCGCGCCAGCCAATGGGAGCTTATCCATTCGATTTCTGCTACAGACAACATTCGAACAGGGTAAGGTGCCGTTTGACGCGGCTTCAAAGTTGATGACGTCAGTTCGCTCCATGGGATAGGTAATGCGTTTGCATTAAAAAGCCTCTTCTGGGCCATCCACGCCGCCACTTCGCAGACGATGCACACATAGAGAAGTGCTGCCGACAGACGGCGTACGCCGCATCGAGGGAGCGCCGGTCGATTTGGGTTCTTTTGCGAGATCGAATGAGTAGAGCGACGTGACTTGCAACTTATGTCTCAGTGGATCAACGAGGTAGAGGGGCTTAGAGCGATAAACTGGTATCCCGTTCACCAGGCAAAAGTTACCACCAGTGGCTGCCGCCATGTTGTACAATTTTGACCACTAGACACGCGATCGTACCAAATCGTGAGGCTTTTAAAGGGACAATGAAGACGATTTTATTTAATTTTTTAAATGGTGTTCTTATGCTTCTTGGGAATATAGCATGCTGCCCAATTTTTTGTAGACATTTGTGATGCGTATTTCTGTGCCTACGAAAGAAGTGAAGAAACCGACACTGAACAATCTCCATTCTCGTTTCTGGGCCTCCGAAAACGGAGGTGACGTAGGGAGTGATGTCAAGTGTGAATAGTCGGTGTCAGTAGTATTTAGGAGATCAAGACTCTGGTTACCGCGGTGGGTTATAGTAGCGCGGTGGAGCGGTCGTTTCGTCGAATCTGTCAACATGGACGGCAATGTCGCTCTCGCGAGCGTGTTCGAGCTTCCGTTCAGTGACCTAACACCAACGGAACGGGAGTACGTGTGGCGGCCTCCGCCATCACCCAACGGAGACCGCCCAGCCGGCAACGAGCGACCCGCATGCCGAGGGGAAAGCGGCAGCGATCCGATCGTTCCGGGAACCGGTTCCTCCGCGGGGGACGCTCCCCAAGAAGGAGAAAATAAACAGCACCATTTTTGGTTTTCAACAAAGTCGGACGTTCTCTTTTCGTCGTCAAAGAACACGAACAGCAACCCACACGTGAAAACTTGCGTCGCCCGAACGAATACTGGACTTCAGTCGACCGTTCGAACAGCCATCTACAGCGGACAAATTTGGCATGTCTACCAAGGAGGTTACAAGTACTAGGAGGGGGCACGTTGCAATACTGGTGAAGCCTAGTCGTAAAAAGTTTAAAGGATATTGTGCCCAGCGTGACCGCAGATCTCTGGCGATTGGTGCGCGTGACATGTCATGTGCGAGATGGATGGTTGATTTTAGGAGGATTTCTTGCAGGCTTGCGCGCGCTCCATCCGGTAGGTTTTATCAGATCGAAGGCTAGACGAAGGCTAGCTACGGTCACGTGATGTGGTCGCGTTGGCCTGATAAGTGAGGAGGGTAAGGAGGAAAATGAGAAAGAGACGAGGCGTCAAGAGAGCATGGCTTGTGGAGGCTACGCGGCTGACGTCATGCCCTCTCCTCTACCCGCCTTGATGTCTACCATTTTGCAGAATCCTTGGAGTACCGTGTTCGTCTCTTATTTCATCTTGTTTGCCCATAGTTGCTCGTTGCCCGTTTTGCGTCCAGCGTAGCAAAGAGAAAAACAATTATACTGCTTTAGTTACGGTTTAGTAATCATTTCCGGTCTGATTTATACTTTTCATGGTTATTCAAGCGGAAATTAGAACAGTATTCCTAAAAATCGCGAACCAAAACGTGGCCGAGGGCACGTCTCTCGTTTCGACCAATCGTTGACGCGTCTCTTGTGACGTCGCGCTTCTTGGCCCCGCATCGGTCACGTGAGCTCCGCTTCTCCCGCAGCTCCCGGGGCGTCGCCCCAGTCGATCCCGGTACGATTATTACCCCGACTGTTTAATTGATTTGCGCGGCACACAAGTGCCGGTTTCGGCTGAAATTTGGGCAACGTGGCCTGAGACGTGCCTGGAACCCAGTTCAATCGCCAAAAAGATGTCCGAAATTGCCTTCATTGTCCCTTTAAGCAAAACTGAGCCGAGATTTATATTGCGATCGCTGTAAAAAACACGATAAACTATTTTTATCAATAGTGTTAGCCCCAGAGATCAGTGTCTAGCTACGATAAAAACCCAAACTACCGCACCGTGGGTGACGGCATCCAGCGGAGGCATTGCGAAGCTGCCAGAGTTTTTGTCGTAAAGCACATGACTTAAAACAAACGAAATATAACTTATCCATCGGGAGTGTTATTAAAGATCAATAAGCAATTATTTGTATGCAGTACTTCGTTAAAGGGCCCATGAAACGAATTTTGGGCTGGGATAAATCAATTTAGAATGGGAATTCACTAATAGCACTTCGTTCAGTGGGCCAAATGAAAAAAGGTAGAACGTCAAAAGCCTGACTTTCGGTACGAAAATTTGAAAACACAGCGGACTATTTCGTACCTCCTTCCCTTTGTAAGCTCTCTGCCTTTTCACTGTGATACATCCGCGGTCCCCAAAGCGCGTCACCAAATCCAAACCACGTCACACGACACCAGGACCTCACTTACTCCCTTCACCCCTAAGCTGATATTGTGGTGGAAGCTACGCGCTTGCCGGACCAATCAGCCGCCTCCCTTTCATCACCTAACCTCATTTTCTGCCCGTGTGTATGCGCGAGAGAGCGGGATCACGTGGCAAAAGTGGGGCTGGCCCAACGAGCACGCAGCTTCCACAGCACTGTCAGCTTCAGGGTGAACAGGGTGGGGAAAGCAACATTTGTCTGAATTTTGAGTGACGGGCTAAACTTCTAGGGGGAAAATGGCTGTGTCCGGGTACACAAACGAACGTCCGAGCAAGAGGGGTCTGCCCCCTTTCAGTCTTCTTGAACTGTTTGGAAGAATGCGCGATTTATGAGTTGAGGAGGAAAGCTAAACAGGAAAGTTGGAAAAGCGTTTCATTACCCTTTTAAAATCTAGTCGTAAAACTACAAGGTCACGGGTCTAGTGGTCGAAAATGTGCAACATGGCGGTGGCCAATTGGGGGTCACTTTCAGCTGCCAGTCTATTGCTCCAGAGCTGTATATAGAGTTTGACAATTCATTGCGAATGAGGAGACGCCATTGGCCGAAAGCGTGCTGGGCGTGTTCCAGGCGTCTTCACAAATTCGAATGTGGCCAACCAGAAGACGGAAATAATACCCTGGCGGTGGTCACAAGAAACGAAATTAAGTGTGTCGCAGTAACTCTCGGTGACTGAAAATATGGTGCACGTGATGTTTCAATCACAGTCATCCAAAATCATGGTGGAAGAGCGGGACCAGCGGACCGACCAACATAATCGCACGCCAGGCGCCGGGAATCTGCCATCCGAGCGGTCACTCTCTGTCCGAACAAAACAGAGTTCGAGCGGCACATTCGTTTCTTGCATCTTTCTGCATGATCATAATCGAAACATCACGTGTACCCTATTTTCAACCATGAAGGGTTACTACATTTTACTCTTGCGCACTTATGAAAACCATATATCCATGATTAAAACTGTTTCTCGCTACCACCACAGGGGATTCTTTTCGGATTCTGGTTGGCCAAGAGAGCATGTCAAGCCCTCTTTCTGCATCCGGTATCCGCCCTGGCTCTACCCGCTCCTCGAATTGACCAAACTCTCTATAGACGGCTCTGTATCGCTCTAAGGCCCTCTACCTTGTTGCAGTGGATGATGCAATATGAATGCATAATTTTAATACTGCCAATCTATCGCAGCACTTCAAAGGCTTAGAACCTATTGAATGCCCCTCATACATTTGGTCAATATGGACAACTTAGCATGTCCAATAAGGATGACATGTATCAGCATGGCCACAAAGTAAACCCAAAACCTACTGCTACAATCAGAATGCTCATTTTAGTCACCTTTATTTGCACTCATGACAGAATAAGCAGGCACAACGCTCGACAGAGTTAGCAGGCCCAGTGATGAAATTAAATATCCAACTCCTGTGTTCTTTGAACACGCATTACAGCAATCACATCATTGGCCCTATCCCAACATTCTTCAATCTTTTAGACAGACAGACACGCATGCAAAATGCACATTGAAATCTATTCACATATTAACATACACCCTAGCAAGTTAAATATTTCCTCGAACGTTTACTAAGCTGCAGAATCTGGCAACACGAGTTGCATAGCTTTTAAAAATCCTTCCTCACAATGTACAAAAAAAAAAAAAAAAACTTTCAGCTCTTTTACTTTGGGTTGCCGCCATCACTCGTACATGGCGGTAGCTGTCCAGTTTTCTGTCAACATTTATTTGGTGACTGACACGAAACTGGGCAAACTCGCCCTTAAAGGGGCCCTGCAAGGACTTTTTTACTGGTTTTTATTTTGCACCAAACCTGAGCGCACTGAACGTAGTAACTTAGTAAAACTTTTCTTTTCTCGAAATTCGCTTTATTTTAAAAGTTCTAGGCAAATTAAAATTACAAAAACAAGCAAAAAATAACCTCCCTCATGACGTCCTTGGTTGCTTGAGTGGCCGTGAACTAGAGGAGGGGTAGTGCAGAGCCGTATATTAGGAGAGTTTGGACAATAGGCGGAGCAAAGGCCGCCGCCAGCGCCGAATATTCCCCCCACGCTTAGAGCGTAAACTAAATTTGTGACACAGCGTCGACCAATCAGGAGACCTCTACTACATCTCACAAATGTCTGCAGTGAGGACAAAGGCACAGGCGCGTGAGCCTAGCTCAGCGAAACGCTTTTGTTTGTACGAGACCTCGTGCATAGGAGGCACTTTCCAAAGCCACGCGCTCGTGCCCATGCCTTTGTCTGCACTGCTAGAACAGCGTCCTGAGCAGGGTGTAAGATAGACAGGTGGGGAAACGAGAGCCAAATGAGCGACCGGATTGTGTCCCTTTCGGGTTTCTCTTTTTTTGTGGCGCCATCTATGTGGAGCACCGCGAACTCTCACTCCAGGTGGGCGACCGGTGGCGAGTGGCGACCGGCTAAACCGACGGAGATTTTTTTTCTTCTCGCCGCAGCGCCATCTGTCGCAAATCGGGGGTACCCGCAAGCAGACGAGTACACAATCCGGTCACGGCATTGCTGTAGGACTCTATGGGCCGTTTCCCCACCTGTCTATCTTACACCCTGGTCCTGAGACTGTAGTCGTGTCACAAATTTAGAGCACACGACCACCGCTAGGGTCTGTTTCGCGGCCTGTGGTTGGCCCCGAGATGCTCGCCTATTCAAACCAATGTATGGCCAAACTCTCTCAATAAACGGCTCTGGGGTAGTGGGCTCATCCTTTGGCTCATCGCAAGCGCTCGCCGCTCACGGCTGCCGCACTCCGAGTCGACGGCGCGAGAGGGCGCCACTAAAGCATGTTTTGGATAGGCTGTATGCAGCGGGCAGCCGGGGCGGCTCTCATTGCATTTGCTGCGCGATTAAACACTAATTCGGCATGACACTTTATTGGCCACAAACACGGGGTAAAGATCAGTTCAGAATGGGAGCCACTTCGCGCTGCCATACCGCGAAACGGCCAAACCCCAAGACAGCTTCTCGCCGATCGGAACGCTCGGAGCTGGTCGGATCATCCTGTCCATACGACCGCAGCGCCGCCGCGTACATCCGGGATCTTTCCGTGTCGGCGCGTGATCCCACTACTCCTTTCTAGTGTGCGCCGCCTTTTCCACCGCTCGGTGGCGGGTATGTCGACGGGTCATTTCTCGTTTTTGTACTTTATAAACTGCATTTGATTCTTTTCTGATCTAAAATACTGAACAGAAACTACTTTTATAAATAATTGAAACGGTTCGCGCAACTTATATTTTGTAGTTCGACTAAAAAGAAGCTTTTAGAGGCTCTGGCCAGTAGTGAGCCCAGGACCAAAGACGTCACATTTTGCGCGCTTTCGGTACCGCGGGTCACCCTCGTCGGTGGAGGAGGTTTCCGCGTCGTCCGGTTAAAATATGACGCACTGATATTTAGTTACTCTCTCCGTGCCCGCTGGCTTGCCCAAACTTCAAGAGACGTGGAAACCGCAAAAAAGGTAGATGCTTAAATATGATTACATGCCACCCCTTTAACAGCTCCGCTGTAAAAGGGGTGGCATGTACCTTTAAAGGGGTCATGAAACGAATTTGGGGCTGGGATAAATTATTTTAAATTGGGACTTTACTGATCGCATATCGTTTAGTTGGCCAAAAGAAAGAGGGTAGATGGTCAAAAGCCAGCTTTTCGGTACGACTATTTTGTACCTTCTTTCCTTCGAAAGCTCTCCGCCTTTTCACTACGATACATCCGCGGTTCTCAAAGCGCGTCAGCGGTGCCAAACTGACGTCAGCCGAGCCCAGCTTACGCATTGGACACGAGAACTGCGTCAGTCGGACGTATGCGACGAATATTTGGATTCGCGTTTGTGGCCAACGAGTGCCCTGACGGAACTTATCGTCACTGGCGAATGACAAGTTCTATGGTGTGCATAAAAGGCACGGTGGAAGCTAGGAGTCATCGCACCGGTGCCGAGGAATGTCATGACGACGTGATTTCACAATTCGCATTTGAGTTGAGGATTAAAGCTAAGGAGGAAGAAGTAGGAAAATAGTTTCATGACCCCTTTAAGAATGAGTTTACCTACCATGCACTTACTTCATATTACTTTACTAGGTTGGCAAAACAAATATGCTTTTAATAACCAACAAGAATGACAGCAGGACATGCTCTGCTGTGGCAGCTCCTTCAGATTTCGTCCATGTCCACACTTGTTTTCACCTCAAGAACCGTAGTAAAACAAGTCCGGCTCCTCGCGGAGCATTAATTTCCCCCTTTGTGTGGATAATTAAGATATATGTAGGTGAATTTTAGATTACATACACGTTATCTTATCAAGACGTACACGTTCCAAGCGCCAAAAGCATCGCTTTTTCCTCCGACAATCAAATCTCGTAAGAACTACTTCGCGCCACGTATGAACAATGCGCAAAACTTGCTTTTTTTCTTGAGGTGAAAACGGATCCACCCTTGAATAATAAAATGACTACTTTACCAATCTTGATTCTGAAAAAAAAAAAAAAAAAAAAAAAAAGAAAAACATCAGAAGGCACCATCATGATCAATACGAGTGTGAATACCGCACCGCGAGGCCCGCAGTACTATAGTCGGTTACAAGAAGGTAGAAGCTCCTCCCACAAGCGTGATGCGCCCGTTTCAAGTCCCTCCGCAGTCAAAAGAGTTCACTGGAAACGCTCCTTGTCTTCAATGGATAGACAATGGCCACATAGTGGTGAAAACTTGCCTTCGACCCCCACTTTTTAAGAAAGCGACCTTTGTATTCACTGGAGGGGGAACCGAGCCCCTGAAAGCAGCCTTTGTATCCATCGGAGGGGGAAGCTAACCCCCGAAAGTCGTATTTGTTTCCATCGGAGGGGGAAAACTAATCTCCCTCTCGTGGCTTCCACAATGCTAAGTCATAGTCGAAAGATAAAGCAAATATGTACAGAAAGGCAAGACCGTCCTCGCGCGTTGGCCGCGACGTCACGGAAACGGTGGGACGCTAAAGGCCCGTTCACACTCTTGCGACCGAGTTCGACGGAGAGAGACCAGACCGGTTTTTAAGCCTCTTGCGATCTCTTAAAGGGACCATGAAGGCAATTTAAATTTTTTTTTAAAAGAAGGTGTTTTCGGAAGCATTGGGGTCCTGGCATGCCACACAATTTTTTCTAGAACTTTGTGACTCTTATTTCTGTACCTGCAAATAAATCTGCGAAACCGAAACAAACATTCAGATTTCTTCCCTTTTTCGCCTCTGGAAAGAGAAGTGACGTCAAGGAGCACTGTCGGCATCGGTAGGATTTAGTGCACACTCAGTGTGGTTCCCGTGGTTCGCTATAGTGCACGGCGGTCTGTGAAGAAAACCTGGAAGAAATGGGCGGCAACGCCGCGCTCGCAAACGAGTTTGAGCTCCCGTTCAGCGACCTCACGCCGACTGAACGGGAGATGGCGCTTTACGAAGGCGCCATAGACCTACCACCAGCTCCTCGGTCGCCGCCTCAGAGCGACTCCGGCTGACGTGAAGGTGCTGCTCAAAGTCTTCTGGTCGGAAATGCAACAAACAAATCATGACACCGCTGTCCACAGCTCTACGCAAGACGACGGCGCGCAACCAAATGCTGCGCATTGCTGCATCGGTCGGCAGTTTATGCAAACTAACGTCGCCCGATCGACCACACGTCTTTAGCCGACCTTTCGCGCAACCTACTACTGCACATAAACGCGGCATGATTGGTGAGACACCAGTTCGCAAAGCAAACACGAGACGACGCACGAAACCAGAACCAAAAGTCCGCCGCCCCCGGCGCTCGTACCTTTTTCTTTTTTTTCCACGGTTGCTCGATGCTTGTTACGCGCCCGAGGTAGCAGTGCGGGATGCGTTCAACCAGTGACAAACGGAGGGATCGCTTCAGATTATGCTTTTATACACGGTATGAAACCTATTAATTCCCAACTACAACTTTAAAAGATTATCCAACGTTCAAATGAACTTTTTTTCATCACATCTCACCACTGAAATCGAAACCAAGAGCGCGTCTATCGTTTGAACCAATCGCCAGACGAGGAGCCCGTTGTCGTCACGCTTCAACGGCGCACTTTAGTTCACCTTTCTGCCGCCTCCTCGGTGGGGTCTCAGGCATCGTTCCCGGCGCTATTATTACCGCGCCTGTTTGCTCGATTGGTGCGGCACCCAAACTTCTGTTCGGCCTAGAACTTGGTCAACAGTATCTGAGACGTACCTGGCATCCATTTCAATCGTCGAATAAAACTTCGAAACTGCCTTCATGGTCCCTTTAAGACCAGCTCCGCTGCTGGTCCTAAGAGATCGCAAGAGGCTTAAAAACCGGTCTGGTCCCTCTCGGTCGCAAGAGTGTGAACGGGCCTTAAAGCGCGAGACACATGTGCGAAAAATCCATCCGATCCGGCAGTACCACTGCCCGATCCGAAAAATATGGCGCTTCAGACGTCGGATCGGCGATCTGGCGTGCGTCCAACGTGCCAGATAGTTTCGCACGGCGGACGGACTGTCGGAAGCGTCCAGCCAATGACAGCACGGCTAGCGCGAACGTCATGATGATGTACTGGGTCTGGCGGGACGAATAAGAAAACGGGACGGGCGACGGAAGCCGGACGCGTGGATCCCGCTGACCCATTCGAAAAAGATGGCCCCGGCAAAGAATGCACGCGCTAGCGAGAACGAGCTCCTAACTTCGCTCGTGCGAGCTAAACCGTCAGTCTGGGACCAGAGCCGAACGGATCGTCGTGTCTGGAACTGTCGCGTGCGGCAATTCGGAGAGGCGTTCGGACTGTCGGATCGGACGATTCTGCCGTCAATGTGTCTCGCGCTTAAAGGAGCTGTGCAACGATATTCAATTGGAATGTTTTTCACTTACACGAGCTTACTGGCACTAGTGGGACTCAAGGATACTCGCATGCAATGCCACTGGCCAAGAAACTCCTTTGTTGCGGTGTAATTTCAAGGACAAAAGCGATCATTTTCATTCAATCTCTCCCTTGCAAAATTCGATGACGTAACGCGGGGATCGCAGTACACCCGTATGACGATATTTGAATGCGGTTCATAGATTGGACCCGAGCATTGCGTGGGCACTCGATTTAGGCTCGTGATAATTGATAGCTCGAGAAGCATTCGAGTAGTGGCCCGTGTCCAATCGCTGCAACGACGACAATAGCCGAGCCATAACAATGTCTGGAACTCAGCGCGTGTCCTGTGCTTTGCCAACCCCAGCGCGTGGCTATGATCAACATTGGCGGCATATAATCGGCTCCAGATCACGTGGCCGCTTGTTCTGGCTGCGAGTTGAGGGCGTGAACGCTGCTCGTTGTTTTTTAATTTTTTTCTGGGACTTCTAATGCGTCGGGTGAAAAACGAAGGCGTTTCATAGGTCATTAACGTCAGGGATCCGTTCTAAGCGGTATTTGCGCAAAGTAAAAAAATTGTTGCATAGCCCCTTTAATGGATGCGGAGGGATATAAGATTCCCTTTAAGGGGCATTTGCCGCTACCTTCTTAACCTGTAACTTACTATATCAGTGCTGCCTGTCGACTGCACCATAAAGCTTAGATACAGGGGGGTCGAGACAAGTAGACTCCTACCCATTGCAACACCCTTCACTTCCAGGTTGTCTCCATGAACTGATCATGGCCTCCCTGATTTGTCGTACGCACGCAAGCCATTTCATGCGTTTGTGACATGGCAAACATTTGTAATATTCGTTCAAGCTGCAAAGTGTTCGATTGGTTACCGCATGCTAATCACTCTCAGCGACGCCGCGTGAAAGTTTGCAAATTATCTATGTTGAGTATGTTGCTTCTACACTTCCAGGGAGGGAAAGACAGTCTACGCTTGCACCGCACTAAAGACTTGTTCACACAGAGGACACAGCGCCTCCTCATTGGCTTCTGGTAAGGGTCGCCATAGCAACAGCTCGACGCAAGCAGTCTTAATGCAGTCAAACACAACTGTGTGAACAAGACAACTTCTTGCAAGTGCGAATTTGTGGTTCTTTGCACTCACAAAGCTTGAGCGAAGTAAATATTGGGCGGTTTAAGTAGGTTGTTCCGATACCTTCGACAACTATGTTGCATGCGCAAAGGCGACGGCGTAGTATCTGGTATTATCAGGATCGTAGAAACAATCCTAAAGCTTCCTACCAAAAAAAAAAGTAAGTCACTGAACAGACATATGCAAGCAGCAGCACTTCAATAGCTAGTCTGGCCACCATGGATGGAAAACGTTTTGTTTGGGTGCCTGTCTGAAAACCGTGGGAACTCCTCAGAATGCCGACTATCAGACAGTCTACCCACACCAGCAGCAAGACGGCAGAGCCCTACTTGCAAACGTCTATACCAGGCTAAAACTTAACCGAGTACTAAATAAAGAAATTTGAAAAGTATCCGAGTAGAGGAATAAATGCTCATAAAACTTGTTACTTCCAAGATGCTCTCAAGTTCAAAATTGTAATATCAAAAATTACAGACGCTGAAAGAAAACACATTTGGGACGGACGACCCATCTTTTGTCCCAAATCTGTGTCCTAAATTCTCAGTTCCCTCTGCAAAAAAAAAAAAAAAACAAGCTTCACACAACAGGTTTTCTCCTCCCTCCAATCAGTGCGAGAGAAGAGATGTCCTCTCGCCCCCACCCTTCACCCGTATCAGACGATTATCTTCAGTGGAATGAAAAAAAACTCAAGTAGGAACGAGAAGAAACAAGCTTTGTGCTAACTTGGGGGTAAAAACTAAGCCACCATGAACACAAAAGCAATGTCTCCAGAGCATCTAGGTCACCGTCGACCATTTGAAAAAAAAGGTCCAAGTAACTTAAGAAGTGAGTACAAGTTGCAAGTTACTCCCAAAAGTATTTGAGATACAGTAACTTGAGCAAGGTATTTATATATAAGCCATTTTTGCTAGTGCACATTCCAGGTACGACGCCAACTACCAAATTCCCTCAACTCCAATCTTCCCGAGCTTTTATGTCGTTAGTTTAACAGTGAATCCAACGTTTGGTTGAGACCAGTGTCCACTCAATGAGGACAAAAGTCCCAATGCTGAGGCAGCGCTCAGATTCAATCTTCGCCTCGCATCGGCCTTCTTCGGCGACACTGGAAATTCAGCACCAAAGCCTTGCACGGCATGCGAGAGAATGGGAGAGGGCACAAAAAGGTTTTCTGCCTGGCAGAAGAAGATTCTGTAGGTCAGCCCTTAACGTCTCCTGAGAGCATGAAGTCACATAATGCAGCGCAAATTTGTGCATGTATCATTTATGCATTCTGCCTACGAGACATCTGGAAGATGGACAAGGGAATGCCTATCTTAAGCTTGTCTTTTGTTTAACAACAGTTTGCTTCTGTGCCGTAGGAACTACCGCAAATTGTTTCGAGGGTAGGTGACTTAAGATTGAGCATTATGGCCTTTTCACTTACGAGGTTGGGGCAAGACGGAACTCTGCTGTTGATCAGCAAATGACACTCCACTCTGTAAGCTCCAATCGTGGGACCACTCTCGCCTTCATTAGTAGCGTCAAAAGCGCCAACGACTGGAGTTTGTGCCTCGTACGGCCTTGGGAAGCAAAAGGCGGCACATCAGTGAAACGAGTGGCCCTAGGATATGAATAGCGGCGAAGCACTTGCTCGTGGCACACGTCTCGTTCCTCGCGCGTCCTCGTGACAATGGTTGCCGGTACTCGAAAGAAACACAAAGTGCATGCTTGTTCGAGGTGGCTTGAAGCGGGCAGTGTCTCACCTGGTAGTCCACGGGGATGAGTGGGTGGTGGGGCGGGAAGGCCCTGGTGGAGCCCTTGCGGTGCACCAGCAGGGTGCGCATCTTCCCGTCCACTACGTGCTGCTCCACCTTGGCGATGTTGTGCGACACGTCGTAGATGACGTGCATGTCCAGGTCATCCGGGGTAGTGTTGTATGCCTTGGCAAACGCCTGCGGGGAGAAGAGACGCTTGGCGAGGCCGTCGAACATTGAAAGTGTGTTGTAAGCAGACTAACGCATTTAAGGCCCGTTCACACTCTTGCAACCGAGAACGACCGACAGAGACAAGACTTGAAACCTCTTAAAATTTCTTAGGACGAGGGAACACACTGGCACTCTGGCGCCATCTATGCGGTGACCCTGGAACTGCATTTCACAAGAGCGAAGGTTTTGCGGGATTTCCGAGGTCAAATGTGAGTAACACCTATAAGAAAGGCTCGTTTATAACATTGACGAAAGTTTTTCGAGCCAAGAAAGAAAGGATAATGAGCGAGAGAAATAGAAAATATGCCGCACCGCCAAGTTTACACTGCTACCCAATAGATGGCGCCAGTGTGTCCTCTTGTTGTAAGAGGTTTCAAGGCACCAAGTTTTAAGACGTCGCAAGGGTGTGAACGGGCCTTTACGGTTTGGGACTCAACCAAGCACTGGCCGTGTGACTGGCGCTCTGCTGGAATTAAACCTTGCAAGTCAAAAAGTGAAACATCAAGCTGGGGCCAAGAGGGGAAAAATACACCCCCAAAGCTACACCTCATCTCTCAAATCTTTACGAGTGCTCGCAAATATAGAAGTGCAAGCTCATGGATGCCTTTGCTGCACGAGTGTTTCTGCACACAGTGCCTTTCGGAGGATTATGCTCTCACACTCGTGACAATTTATGTGATGGAGCATAATATTTGCTGCGTGAATGCTCTTGAGCATAACACCTTACGCAGAATCATGCTCTTGGAACCCTATGCGCAGGCCATATTGTCTTACATAGGTACAGACCGTATTATCCAGTCATCGCCCAGCCCCCTGCCACCTGAACTTCATAAGAGAGTGGGATGGGCCGTGTCTTGGTAAACAAGCACAGCTTTGAGAGAAAGTTAAACTACGCCCATTTTAGGGGTGGAGCTCCTTAGGGGCTAGCCATGTCTGTCCGTTCGGCGCTCGTGAGCTCATATGCTCGTGTAGGGCAAAAAAGAAAAAAAAAAGATGGAAAAAAAAAACGATGAAAAAATATGTTTGCGCAGTCGACAGGATTCGAACCTGTGCGGGGAGACCCCAATGGATCTCTAGTCCATCGCCTTAACCACTCTGCCACGACTGCGGGACGAGTAGATGGCTCTGAGATGTGGTAGTAACTCAAGAGCTGGGGATGTCATGGATGAAACGTTGCATGTAGCCGCTCAACGTCTATACAGGTGAGGGCGCTGTGGTCAAATGCGTATATAATCGCGTTAAACTTTGCATGCATTGGCTCAACGTTTATAGACGAGAAGGCGCTGCGGTCAAGTGCTCAAATGCGTATATAACCACGTTCCATACCACACATTCTCTTTCTGACATGGATGAAAACGAACGAAAGGCTCGGCATGCTGCGGCTCAGCGTCTACGCAGACAAGCACCACCAGAGCTTCGCCCCAATCAACATCATTCACCACGTGGAGATGCGGTCAATTTTTCTGTACGTATCTAGCGCGGCTACACAGGAGATACATTAAACTCGAAATTGGTTTCATTGTTTTATAAAAGAAATGCTCATAAAAGAATATTTTACTACAGCGAAGTCCCTTGCCTATATACGCGCAATGAAAACTGCATGCACGTTTCTAAAACCGCAAAGTTCTATTGTTTAGTAAAAAAAAAAAAAAAAAAAATCAACTAGACAGTAAAACAGAAAAAACTAAGTCTTTCCACTCTGATGAAGCAAGAGCAGTGGAGCTGTACTTTGTGCCGCCGTCGCTGTCCAGAGATGGCGGTAGCTGTCCAGAGGGTTGTGTCAAGATTTATTTGTCCACGGACACAAAACTGGGGAAACTATAGTAGGTTACAAGTCAAGAAGGTAGCGGCAAATGCCCCTCAAAGAGAATCATATCCCTCCGCCACCTCCGCATCCAATAGCGTCCCATCGTTTCCGTGACGTTGCGGCCAACGCGCGAGGAGGGTCGTGCCTTTCTGTACATATTTGCTTTATTTCTCGACTTTGACTTAGCATTGTGGAAGCCACGAGAGGGAGATTAAGTCTTCCCCCTTCCGATGGAAACAAAGACGACTTTCGGGGATTAGCTTCCCCCTCCGATTGATACAAAGGCTGCTTTCAGGGGCTCGGTTCCTTCTCCGATGAATACAAAGGTCGCTTTCTTAAAAAGTGGGGGTCGGAGACAAGTTGGCACCACTCTGTGACCATTATCTATCCATTGAAGCGGAACAAGGAGCGTTTCCAGTGAACTCATCTTTTGATTGCGGAGGGATTTGAAACCGGCGCACCACGCTTGTGGGAGGAGCTTCTCCTACCTTCTTAACTTGTAACCGACTATAGCCCTTAACAGCTCCGCTGTAAAACTTATCTGGCGCAACGAGCTAGGGAAGCCGGCGGTTGCGTTGGTAAATGTTTGGGCATTGGGCAAAGTTGCGCGCCTTGTCAGTCACAAGGGCAACTTTCTTATTTAGTGCATACATGCATGTGTTCATGCATGGTGTGTTATCATTGCGGGTTGATGCGGCGTTGATGCGTGGCATGGACGGCACCACGAACACTGAGCTTGAAATGGGACACTTTACAAACACCTGTGCGGCGTTCCAGCAAATCTTTATTTACTCCGTTGGTTTGGTTTAAAACATTGCACAACCTTACCAACCACAATTGCGGCGTTTCAGAAGAATGATTGGATACTCGTGGGGACCTTATTTTGGTGGAGACGGACTTTGACCTTACACACTGCGGTTACATTCTAGGATATGGGGCGTTCACTGACCTCGCGATCCCTGAATTGGTTGGTACTGTTTGTTATATTTCGTGTTTTTTTTTTTGTTTTGTTTTTTGTCCGAACAATCTTTTTGTAGAAAAACCAAGTTTAATTTTGTTATCTCCATCACTTTTCTTTCGCATGCATGTACTCCGAGTTCGGACTCAGAGAAATCGGGAAGAAAATAAGTAAACAAAGTGAAGTGTCCTTCTCAACTGCGTTTTACTTTGTCGTGGACGTCCTCCAATCGCAAGGTCTGCACAGCTGCATCATCCGGGTAGTATGAATGTTCGCAGATCGCGGACTCCGCGTTGGGGTACTTGTAGGGGCGGGCGATCCCTCCGATTTTTTTGAAAACCGATATTCGCCCAAAAAGTGGGGTGAGCAATGACTCGGGATGGGCAATGACTCGAGATATTACGGCATATCTGTATAAATTCTGAGACTTGCAACAAAATAAAAAAAATTAGGCTATATCAGAAGAAGTCGAGCAGTTGCATGTGTGTCGTGCGCCGTACATTAAAGGGATGGTGATCCGAAATTTGGATTTCAGAAAAAAATGCTGCAGCTGTAGGTGGGACGCTACAATCCCTACAACACTACTCGTAAGGCGATACCTCGAATTAACGGCCGTATTTTTGGGAAAAAAAAAATCGAGATTCAACGAGGCCGACGAGGCGCGTGACGTCAAGATATCTCGTTTCCTCCTCTCTTCGTTTCACCCCCCCAAGGCAACGAGGCAGAGAAGACGCGAGGATGTTCCCTCTCCTTCTTGGAGAAACAAGACGTGAACATACCTGTCAAATGCGCCTCCTTTTTTGAAAAATACAGTCATCCGTTCGATATATCGTTGCACGAGTGATGTTCTGATGATTGTAGCATCCCGTTGCACCCTTTTGCCGCCGTGCTTTGTCGAATCCAGATTTCGGTTCAGCACCCCTTTAAGCACCGGAAACCCCGAAGGTCAGCACCACCGAGCGTCAATAGTGAGGACGTCAATCGAGCCCCTTGGCCTCACCTGGCGGCTGAGGAAGGTCATGCTGCTGCGGTTGACCCAGGCGAAATTCGCGGCAGCTGCCATCGACTTGAGGTAGTCCTGCCCCTCTGGAGACCGGATCATGGCACAGGCCAGCTGGCGGTCGTTCACCTCAATCTGGTCACGCTTCATCGCCTTCTCCATCGCCACCAGGGCGTCTGCAGCAAGGAACGACAACGCATCAAGCCGGACACTCGCAGATACTGTAAGCAACTTTACAGAAGGGTTGCCTCTAGTTGGTGGGCACAAAACTGCACGATTTGGAGTGATACGCTATGTATTTGTTACGAATTGGCATACTGCAAACGACTATCTTTGCGGGCTGTACAGTTTGCGAATTTCGCAAAGTGTGGCTTTTTGGAATATTTCACTAGCACAAAATTTCACGATATGAAATGAACGGGGTTCCCACCGTTCACGCATGCTCTCAGCTGCCAATAACTACTTCACTGGAGTTCGAAAAACAACCTTTACATGCATGCATGTATGCACACACGCACGCACCCTCACTCAAACATAGGGTGATCAGACATCCCGTCTTGGCTGGGAAAGTCCCATTTTTGAGGTTCATTTCTATACTCCGCGACAACTTCTCTTGGCAATGCAGTGGAAGGTAGAGGCCTGCTTTCCCTCTCCCATTTTGAGTGTGCGCGGGTTCTCCTCCTCTCCCCGGAAATGGGGAGAGGAGGAGAGCCCGTGCACAGCTTTGCTGCGCTCAAAATGAGAGAGGGAACGCGTGCCTGTACCTTCCACTGCATTAAGAAAAGTTGTCGCGGAGTATAGTCTTGTCATTTTGTCAGAATATAATCTGTCATATTGCCTGAATAATGTCTGCTTGCAAAAGCATAACCAGGTGAGTAAAAGAAAACAAAAAATATGTTCTTAACAGAGTATTAGTAGAAACAGTATAAAAAATGTTATCTCCAAAAGAATATGATTTTTAGATTTTTCTGTGACTCCACTTGCCAATAAGTTTTGTTTGCACATACGTGTGTTTGGGGGACTTTTCTATATTACTATACTTGGCATGCTTAGGTTTTGTAGAGGAGCTTGTGTACTAACTGCTCAACGAAAAGCCCCAGAAAAGTGTGAGCTTTCACAGTGAACGGAAGAGTAGCAGAGCAAAGATGCAGGTATTCCAGTCAGCTTGCAAACCTGGTGCAATTGGACGTGTTAAATGGGGCACTACACAACTTTCTGCGAGTCTTTATGGTCATAACTCCGTCTATGGGCTCTAAGCATCCTAAAAACCAAACATTACATTTATGCGTGGCCAACTCCTCGATTAAAATCAGTATTAAAGGGGCACTGACACCCCAAAAATCATATTTTTTTTATTGTCTAAAACGACGCAAGTTGTAGTCATAGACACGCAAAAAAAACCGCAGAGCGAAAAAAAATTTTCTTGCGCGCTCGCGCGCCTTTATATTTTTGGCGTTTAAATCTCCCGCCGCTACCTCATTGCTTCTTTTGATCGGTGACGTCAAAAATCAGGAAATTTAGAAGCTTTGTAGGCGACATTTCTATAACATTTATTAACGGCAATCGTAAAACATGTTTTTTAACGCAATTACGAACGCACTACGGCCCCTCTTTTTGAAATACCAAAAATCAGAGTTCGGTGAGATGTCCCTTCCTAGATTTGTGTCCTCTCTCAGAAAACTTGGCCGCGCTCGAGCAGATCGGCGAGTAGGGGAAGAAACCGGTTTCCGCGCCGGCTCCCTTCTATCGCGCCAGCTTGCCTCCTCCCATCGGGTCAGCGGAGGTCCGAGAGAAAGTCGAGTCGCAGGAGACCGCAAAATTCGACTGACTGCACTGGCGCGGATCGCGCGGGAACTTCAAATTCGGCATTTGGAAATTGTTTTTTTAATTCACAAATACTGAATTCCCAAGTTTCGAATTTTGAGGGTAATGTCCCGGCACCGTTTTCAATCGTTTCGGATAATAAAAAAAAATAGATTTTGATGTGTCAGTGCCCCTTTAATGATTAATTAGCTCGGAACTATCGCTGAAACCGGAGGGCACTGTCCGACGAGGAGAAGCCCTTCTCCTCATCCAATGGTGCTCTCTGGTTTTAGCGATAGTTCTGAGGTCATCAATCTTTCATACTGATTTTAACAGAAAAATTGGTCGCCCATAGACTTAGTTATGACCATATAAAGACGATCGCAAAAATTGGTTTAGTGCCCCATTTAACACATCCGATTTTGCCAGGTTTGCAACAAACCGTAATTCTTCCGTCCTTTGTATCGAGTGTATGTGAGTGCGTGCGTTTGAGTGAGGGACCATACACACATATGCATCTGTACGCATTGTGGCGCCCTTGCGATCAAGAGCGGTCGCTTGCAGTACGACGCTCGGTAGCAGCGACACAAGAAAGTAGAGACTCGCTCAACTTTCCGAAGCGCTGCAGTGCGTTCGGCCAAGCAAAAGCCATGAGAGGAGAGGAGGATCACAGGTTCGCTCGCGCCACTTAACGAGGCGTATCTGTTTCACCGCTCAAAAAACTTGCATTTTCCTTTTGGGGAGCAGTGGAGACTGCTTTTTTCAAGGCAGCAAGGGCTGAAGTTTGACAGAATGTCGGAGAAGCCAGCAGGATAGTACCAAGATCAAACACTTCGACGCCATTACCATTCGACGCCATGTTGCCGTGGATTTCGCATACTATCGGTGAACCGCTAGCGACGATATAGCGCATTCTTATTGGCTCTTGACTGCGGTTGACTGCGTGTCAATGCAACTGTGTGTACAAGCTTGGTGCAAGACTCTTTGCAATGCAACGGGTCCGCTTGCCGTTGTGGAACGCACCACACTCGAGCGCAAATGTGCGTAGGGGCCTTGAGTGTGTATGTGCAGGCGATATTGTGGCCGATCCCAGGCATAGGGAATCGTAACGGCCGGACTGCGTCTGCGGAAGCTTTCCCTCACCGGTGGCCACCTGGTGCCCGAAGCCCCGGCTGCCGCTGTGGATCATCACGCACACCTGTCCGCAGCGCTCGATGCCCATCTTGTAGGCGTTGTGCTTGTCGAAGATCTCCTCCACCACCTGGATCTCTGCATAGTGGTTGCCTGCGCCCAGCGTGCCCAGCTGAAACACAGCAGAAGCATCCCGTCAGCCCCTTCTCCGCGCCACCGAGCACAATTTAGGAAGCCTACAATACCGAAGCGTGAGACAAAGACCAAGGACGTATTTCGTCTTGCCCTGAATGATCTGCCACTCGACATCGAAGCGTGAAATGCTTTTTTAAAGGAACTGCGGGCCCCAGAACAAATCTCTGACTGGTGCGTTTCTTGTCCCGTCCCGCCCATGCATCGAAAGAGGTTCCAAAGTGGCAACAAATGGCGTCGCAGCAGCCGACGTGTTGTGCTGTCGGATGTTGCAATTCCGACGGTTGGTCGTAGAAATGCCGGCAAAAGGGCGAGCGGTTGCCCTCATCGCGGCGTCCCATCTTGCGTCTGCTTTGGTCCCCATTGATTGTCTGTCTGCTGTGCGACCTATGGCGGAACGAGCAGTCGCACCATCCGCCTCGATGCCGTGCCACCGCCGAGATCACAACAGGCAATGGCGTGACACTTTTACAACGTCATCAGCGAAAACTGAGGAACCGCTTCAAAGAACGCAGTCGGAAATGCACTCCAGGCACTATGACGAGGAGGAAGAGTCGCGCCGAGTAGGTTTCCCAAGACAATAGAAAATTTCTAACTGGTAGGGATTGCCAGAAAAGCGCTAGTTGCATCACAATCGGCAAAATGGCAGCAGCCCCATCGTAGAGTTAATATTATAATCTACCGTAAAATTCCGTAAGAACTCCCACCGAAAATGAAGAGATAGATGGTGAAAAACATTGGGTGGTCTACCTGTGGGAATGCCAAAGCAAAACTTTTTTAAAAATTAATGATAAACACCGAGGCACCTGCTACAAACAATGTGACGCGGGAACTGATACCGCAGATTGCAGAGACGGCGAATTCCGTGTTTTATGATGTGATAAACATGCGGGAATTAGCTAAGAACTCCTATGTCACTGGAACAAATACCGCAGGTTGCGGACTGCAGCATTTTCGAGTTTCACAGCGCGAAGGACGCGCAAAAACCCACCGAGAACTTTCATCGCACGGAAAAGGATACCGCAGATCACGGACGCAGCAGGTTCAAGTTTCATGGTGCAATAAACATGTGAGAACCCGCTACAAACTCGCCTGTCATGGGAACCAATATCGTGCGCAGAGATTGCGGACAAAAATGCGGAAGTCCGCTACAACCCTCGCATGTCTCGGGAACGAATACCGGAGATCGTGGACCTAGCAGAATCGCATTTCACGACGCAACATATATGCGGGAAAACCCGCGTGTTACGGGAATCGACAATGCAAGCGCAGGTCGCGGACAAAGATGCGGGAATCCACTACAAACTTGCATGTCAGAGGAACGGATACCGTAGATCGCGAACGCAACAGTTTCACATTTCATGATGCAATACAGTAAACTTTCGTTAATTCGACCTCGACGGGATCTTGAAATTTGGTCGAATCAACCGAATGATTGAATTTAAAAAAAAAAGCAGAAAAACTGTTAAAATTAAACTTCCTTTTATTGTCCAAAGTACTCACGGATGGTCTGCTGCCGTCTGCGCTTAAAACGCGTCTCCAAAAGCACGCTCCGGGAAGCAGCGTAACTAAATGTCACGTCCCCGAAAAATTGCGTACAAAAAAAAAAAAAAAAAAAAAAGCTTGAAAGAAAAATAACAAAAAAAAAGGGAAAAGAACTTGCGTTTTTTGACGCGCAAGATGGACTGCACACGATGCTACAGAAAAGCGCTTTGAGAGCGCGCGCTGAGAAAGCTTTACAAGCCAACTTTGGCGCCAAACAACCAAACCGTCGGCAACAAAACAAACAAAAAAAAAAAAAGGAAAAGAGAATTTGCGCTTTTTGGCGCGCAACATGGACCGCACACGATGCTACAGAAAAGCGCTTTGAGAGCGTGCGCTGTCTTGAGAGCGTGCGCTGTCTCCGCGCCCGACCACGTGTATGTTCTCTGCGCTACTCCAGATTGGTTGCGCTGGCTCGTGTCATTCGCTACGGTCTATCTCAACGGCGTAGAGGAGGCACATATTTGCAGACGTTCGGCTTTGCAGCAAAGGGCCCGTGTTTTGCCGTACCTTGGTGGTTTTTCTGCCGTGGTGCCGTGCAATGTGAGCCCGCGCGCAATCGCTCGGGACGGATTATCCGATGCGGAGCCTTCCCAAGTTCAAACTATCAAACTTTTCCTCCCATAGAAATGTATGGGCTCTCGCCGGGACTTTTGAACACGATAGAATAGACCATTTGCTATATTGCCCAAGCATCAAGGAGAATGCAGGGAATTGGTGTTCCACGCGCCGCACGCGCACACTTTCCCCGTATAGAAGATTCAAAGTAAATAACCAAAATAAATCCTTGACAAACGCACGTGCAAGATGCCATTTGTTTTAGGTATTTGCTTTAGAAAAGTTACTACTGCTGAGGCCAGCATGTGCGACACGTGGAACATTGTATGTATGTATCTTTTATTTCAGACACAAAAAAGGGTCTGGGGGCTGGGCAAAAGAAGACGTCTTCTGACGAGGCTCCAGCCCCTTTTTTACAGCACTCGGAGGAGAAACGGGAACATAAACAGAATAAGTATACAAAGATGCAATTTTAAAATCCACAACAGACACAATAACACATAACTGTCAACTTCGTACTAACTGCAGATCACGAGTCATTTCATATATATTCTACAATCCTTTTTTTAAAATGGAAAAACGAAATGTGTGCTTGGCCCATTTCTGCTATGTTTGGGTGTGTGTTTAGAAGATCTGGTACGCGATATGTAAGGGGCTGTGTACCGTAATTAGTTCGAACCCTAGGTTTCGTATACAGTGCACTTCTGAGACTGTAATTTGCCGAGGTTTGATCGAAGATATAAAGAAAGGGTGCTTGGTTCTGTCTAGTTTTATTAAAAATAAAAATAGATAATTTAAGAAGCAGGATTTGATCTATATTTAGTATTTTATACTTTTGAAATGCTGGGAATGAGTGTTCGTACCTTTTAAGGTTCTCAATAAATCGAACAGCCTTCTTTTGCAAAATAAATAGTTTTTGCTTATTTGTTTGTGTAGTGGTTCTCCATACTAACATACACTACTGTAAGTGTGAGCAGACAAGCAAATAATATAATTGCAGTTTCAACCTTTTTGGTAGTAATCGTCGGAATTTGTTTAATATTCCTATTGCGCTTGCAATCTCAACCCTCATTATTTCTAATGGTACAGTACAACTGAGTGCTTCTTCAAACCACACACCAAGAAACTTGTGATATTTAACGCCTTCAATTTTTTCTCCGTCAAAAAAGATGTTCAATGTATGCGAAATAGGTTTGTTTTTTTATCTGAACAATACATATTTTGTTTTACTAGTGTTAAGATTAAGCTGGATGTGCTTTAGCCACAATAATAATTTACTGAGCCAACTATTTGCAAATTCCTCGAGCTGATCCAGATTTCCACTAGAAAAAAAGACATTGGTATCATCAGCATATAAAATAATATCAAGCGATTCAGGTATATTCACAATATCGCTTATATAAATTAGAAATAATAGAGGCCCCAGCATGAAACCTTGCGGAACGCCATATGTTATCGGTGCGAGTCGAGATTGAAATCCATATTGAGAACGCGAATATAAATAGCTGCAAATTAATTCTAGTGCATTACCTCTAATTCCGTACGCCGATAGTTTCTCCAGTAAAATTTCATGTTTTATTGAATCAAACACCTTTCTGAAATACAGGAAAATCCCAATGGTATATGCATGGTTTTCTATATTAGTAATTACTGTAAACGACACAATTTTCGCAGGGACCTAAGTTCCGCGAATCGCCAACAATTCGCGAAGAATAGGTCCCGCGAACAATTCGGGCAATATGTGAACGCTACGGAAGCTACACTCGATTCGCGAAAACTAGAACCCGCAAATAATTTTGAATTTTCAGCTTTGGCCCGATTCACGAAAATTTGAGCCCGCGAAAATTAAGTCGTTTACAGTATTTCATTTTTGATTCTGTTGTAAAGTTCCAGCGTTCGTTACCCATGGCTTCCTTGACTTTTTATGTTTTTTAATCTCCGCTTTTGGGAAAGCTTTATTATGGTATTCTTGAAGCTTTGTTATAAAAATATTGCTTAAGATTTTGTCGAGTTAGGTTCCTTAAAAACATCATCCCAGTTTTCTGTCGAAACGAGATTATAGAAATCTTCCAAAGTGGTTGCATTTATGAGTCTGAAAAATAATGGGTTTTTGTACAGGGGCTTGTGTTGTGAATTGCGTTGGGGAAAGAAGCAAAAAAATGGTAAGTGGTCGCTCAGATCCGCAGTTTGAACTCCAGAAAATATGTCAGCTTTTTGGTAATTCGCTAAACAAATATTGATTAGTGATTCCGTACGTCCAGTTATGCGGGTGGGAACGCCGATTATATTTTCACATCCGCTTGCTTGAGCGATTTCTAATAATGTTACACTCGCAGGTTCATTGGTCAACAGGTCAATGTTCATGTCTCCAACTAAAACTATTTTCTGATTTATTGACATAACATACTCAAGTAATTCTTCAAGAAAATTGAAAAAAAAACATTTAAAGCACCTGAGGGTAGACGGTAAACCACAGCTATTATACAACCTCCGTAACCCACAACCAAAGATTCAAAATCATTATTTATACAAGTGAAATCATGCAGTACATGGTAGTTTAAGTTTGTTTTGAATATACAAGGCAACACCGCCCTAAAGAAGAGATTCGGGGCAGATAACTTCACATTTATAATCTTGGAATTGCACAATGTCCGATCCTCCTGAGTACCACGTTTCGGTAAACGCAAGAACATCAAACGGAGTACAAAGTGAATCTAGGAAAAAGCATACTTCATCAGATTTATTCAGCAGACTTTGTGCGTTCAGGTGAAACAATTTTTTAATGTTTTTGCAGTCGCTGCTTTATCAGTGATGCACCGATTGAATAACGCGCTGTCATAGTATGTAGGTTCATTATAATCGTGCGCCATTGTTCTGTTTATTTATTTAGTAGCTTTATACTTCCGAAATGTTTACTCAATTTTAGCCAGATCATTGTCATTGTCAATTCGAATAGGGCGATCTTTTTGTTGCGCTTAGTGTCCTTAACCAGATACCCAAGCGTTATCTTTGAGTACAGCCCTTGCCTAGAACCATCGATCTCTATTAAGCAGGGACGGAAAACGACGGATGAACCTTATCTGGGCTTTCCGGCATACCTGCCAACCTGTGACTTTCAAAATCGTAAAGCCGGGGGGGGGGGGGGAGGTGCTTACGCGAAGTGATTTGCAGCTTAATGTCAGCCTTGCCACCGTGCGAACGCTTACCATCATGCTACAAAAGCAAACTTCTCTTCCTTTTTGGACGGCACGAAGCACGGGAATTTCCGACGTGTAGGACTACAGGAACACCTGAAAGTACCTCTTTTTGAGGTTTGGAGTTCGCCACTGCGCCGAGAAGCCACCGCGACTAGGGGAATGCTACGATTACACGTGCAACAAACACACACAGACGCCGCACTGCTCGCCTTGAAACTGGCCGAAACGGCCCAACCACGTCTGAACACGCCGACCGGCCGAACAACGTGCGCGCGAACACACGAACAACGCTTTTGGCTTTGGATTGGTTTCGGATCCGTGGCCAACGGATAGACGGATAGTAAAAACCACGACGCTGCCGTGGACGGTACTTATCGCCCTCTTGTGGCGGTGCAAAGCAATGTTTTTTTTTTAATTAAAAAAAAAAAATTAATTTTTTTATCTAAGTTGTTTTTCGTAAAATTTGAAGCAAGATTCGTAAAATCGTAAAATTAGTCCCAATTCGTACATTTTACGAAAAATTCGGAAGAGTTGGCAGGTATGCTTTCCGGGCATCCTGTGCAATGCTTCTACATAGTTTTCAGTCACTTCAGCAACGCCTAGCTGGTCTGATATTTCTTTCAGTTTGTGCCACAGGTTTTTGTTTGGGAGACATGGGAACCCATGCACCTCAAGGTTCTGTCTGCGACTGTATTGTTGAAGCTCATTTACTTCCTGTTTTAGAGCTTCGACTTCTCTTTGGGTTCCGCTATTTTCCAGTCTTTCAACACGTTTCCCGAGTTCTTTAATATCTTGGTTTTGCTTTTTCATTTCCTCAAGTATCTCATCATATTGGTCTGACATGTGCTGCACAGGCAGCTCAATTTTGTCTACTGTTTCTTTCAAGGAAAGAAGCGCGTCCACTTTCGCTCCGATTGACACTAAGACATCCAGTTTTCTTGTTATTTCGGCCAACTGGTTCTCGGTTTTCTCTCCCGGATTTTTTTGAGGTTTGTCCCTTTGCTTTTGCAATGGTGCATGTTGGACATTGCCACGACTCTCTTGTTTCATCGGTCATTTTTTTTAGGGCACTTTTTGTCACACCCGAACATTTACCCATGTGATAGCTGAAACCGCACTCTGAACAAGTCATGCACACCCCCACTGGCAAGACTTCATGACAGGACAAACTTTCTTCTGCCTCTGCCATCTTTAGCCTCTTTCTAATATCAACTAATAGACAAAAGCAACAGTGGCAGAAGTGATAGCAACACCTAAAACATTAATCCCTGCATTCTCCTTGATGCTTGGGTAATATAGCAATAGGTCTATTAAACGAAAAGTCTAATTAACCGAGGTCGAACTAACGGAAGTTTACTGTATACACGTGGAAAATCGCGTGTTACAGAGCCGGTATTGCGAACGTAGATGGCAGACAAAAACGCGGGAACGTGCTAAAAACTCGCTTGTCAAATGTACCGGTACCGCAAATCGCGCAGTTGACGAGATTCCTGTAGGACATTGTGCGATGTCCGAGAAGAATCGAGGAATGGGCGATGTTTCGAAATTTTTGTTTTACGGATATTTAGCCAGAAAAACAGGATGGTAAAGGTAGAGGGGAAGGTCCCCTGCATTTCTATCGTATTCAGACGACAGGGCATTGCGCGGTCTTCGATGGTCCCGACAGGACCATAATGCTGGCGATTCCTTAAAGGGGCCCTCCAACAGTATTTGAGCGTCTACTTTTTTTTGCGGTTTGTCCACGCTAGTGGTCCCGGAAACCCAGTGGACAACAAAAGAGTTTAAAAATATTAGCGCATCATATTTTAATTTGACAACTCGGAAACACCTCCTCCGACGGTGGCGCCGCGAGGTGCCGAATGCGCGCGCATAACGGCGCTCCCTTTCACTATACGTCACATTCACTGGGTTTCGTGATTGGCGAGAGCCGTCCCAGAAATTTTGAAGCGGAATAAAGTATATCACACGTTAACCGTCATTATTTCTCTAAAAAGTCGTTTTTATAGAGCTAATAAAGTTGCAAATTAAAGTTCAAAAAGGGCGAAAACAACGCCTCGTCGCTCATGCGCGCCTCCCAGCGGCGGAGTACCTCCCACTCGCCGAGGCAGCCGAGGCGGCTCCGGCAACCCCCGGACACAGAGCGAGTTGCGCGGCCGGAACACGGATGGCGCCACCATAGAGATGTACAGCAGCGCTCGCGTGGTCAGAGGCGCTCATTACTAAAAACTAAACAAAACAATAATGAATCAAACTTCATTTAGCTTTAGTTATAACTGCATATTATTCCACTAAATAGAAAGTGCGTATTCCTAAAAATATAACATAATTTTTTTTAAAGTTTGTGTCAGGATCACGCTTTCGAAATTTTGTCTTTTTCTGTTTTTTGCTTTTCTAAAACGAAACCGCTGCCTGTGCGCATGCGCGCTTGCGCTCTGCTCTGTCCGAAATCGGTGGACCGTTGTGGAGGCGTCCGTGAGTCTGCTGAGTCTTTTCGCGCTTTCGCTCGCCTTCGGTGCGTCAAGTGTCGGCGTCTCGATCATCGTACTGCGCGAGCCTCGCACTCTCGGGCAAGTGGAAGGCTTTTCGTGTCTCTGAACTGCCTCAATCGTGCGGTTACGCAAAGTGGTGCCCAAGGAGCGTCGGAGACAAGAAGCACCCGTTCGTTCGGATCCCAACTGACGACGGTGAGTTTGAAAGTTTTCACCCCAATCGAAACTTTTCCTAAGCTGAACTGCCAGCCACAAATCGCACTATTTGAGGGTTTTGAACTGTTTTAGCTAAGTGAATATATGGTTTTATCTTTAAAATTCACGAAATGCCACCGTTTTTTTTTTTTTTTTGTTGCGATGCACACATTTCGGCGAGCGTTTTTAGCGCGTAGTTTTGTGGATGAAGACCGTCCTGCAATTATTTTATGATCTGTAGACTGTTGGCGAAATCTCACCTCCTCTACCTCCCGTCGATTTCGTGCTCAACAGTGTAGATCCCCGTCAAGTAAATTGTAGTCTATTATAAATATTCTTCTGCCAGTTTTATAATATTTCACAGAGTTCATATCTTATAATATGTGCCTGTTTTTATTAATGTAACTCGTGTAGATGCTTTTACAGCCCTGCGACTAGTTAGCCACGTTTTATTTCTTTGAGAAATACAAGAGAAAGCTGGATAGTAAAATAATTTAATTTTGAAAGCCACTTTTAAAATCTCGAAAGATTTACGCATAGAAGGGGATAATGCAAACAGCTGACCTTGATCGCGAGGTGTGCTATCCGTCCTTCTATGCATAATTCTTTCGCAAGTTTTTTCGCCTACCAACGCACTCCCCTCAAAACAATTAAAACTCATGTTAGGCATTTTTTTCTCGTTTGCTGCACATAAAATAGCAATATTTGCATCGATGTGTTCTTTTCTGTGTATCCATACAGATTCTCGAGGCATGAAAATCACTCCAACAAGCCTCAGGCACAGGGAACCCCAATAAACAAAAGGTAATGTCCGTGTACACTTTTTTATGAAGTGCACTTGATTGCTGGCCAACCTATCAAGCTGAATATGCAACCATCAGCATGCTAGGTTCCACCATAGTAATGCAGTCTAATCTAGGGTAAACTGTAATGTAAAACGAGAATGGCTGGGGCAAAGAAGATAACAAAAACAAAAAGGATAGAAGGAGCATCCCTATAGAATGTTTCTTTTCTGCAAGTGTATGTGTTGCGACGATACAAACTAATGTGTTCTTACATTGCCCTGTGCAGATCCTAGGAGGATAGAGAACAAACATACAGCAAAAATGAGAAACAACAATGCAGTGGCTGGTCCATCCCATGGGCATCATAGGATCTCGGTGGCCCACACCAAGAAAACCTGATTCAACTCATGGTTCAACTTGACGGCGCAAGCGACAGGTATCGGAAGCTCATCAAGAAGCCAAGGGAAATGAGAAATACCAATGTGGTCTAAGGCAGCAAGGTCTACACAATATTAAGGAATATGTATATAGAGATTTTGGTTCACGTCTAAGTAAGCAACAAATAAGTTTGCCCGAATAACAATGCATTGTGTTAACTTTTTATTTGCATGGACCAGTCAGAATGACGCGAGCTTTCAGCTGGGCATGAGATCTTTCGGCTGTGCTTCTTGAGATCCTCGAGAGACAATGTTGTTCCAGGTTGCTCCTTGCATGACAGAAGCCTTTGAGCATCCACTTTGTTCAGATAAGTTGTTAGCCTGCTGGTGGCCAACAGCCTTTAGGCAGTTCTTTTTTTTAGGGGGGAGGGGGGGAGGGGGGGGGGATCTGTTGCTTCGAACCAGTGATACCACGACCTTTGGAGCTACGATTCAAATTATAGTACTTGGAGAGTTTCATTCTTTGAGATTACGAGTTTTGCTGGACAATATCTGACCCATAAAAGTTTACATTATTGTCTTATTACACAGGTTGAACAATTGATGTTTTATCATAATATACTTTCAGGTTGGTATTTGAGATTCCACAACCAATAACCATTTAAATCTTTTTAGACATGCCTCACCGATAGGGCTGTTTGCATACAATTCTCCAGCAGGGCTGCATATTTACATCATACTGGGTTTGCTTCTAACACATATCGGAAACTATAATTGTGTTTTTATGCCACGGAAAAAAACATTTCTGTTTGCTATTACAGTATTTTCTCTTTAATATGGAGATCTCCAGCCCCCAAAACAATTCTTCATAATGTAAGTCATCCATAATCATGAATCAATGCCACAATCACAAATAATAAACTTTAAAGGTTAAAGGTGGTATGTTGTTCATTTTTGTCATCTGCAACTGGGATAGGGAAAGAACTGCAAATGATTCAGGCTGGAAACCCCTGAAAATTTTAACCATTGCCAGTCATCATTGTCTTATCTGACAATGGTGAAGCTCTGGGTAAATTCTGTAACCGAAGAGCTTTACTAAGCTTTTTTGTCTCACTAACATTATTATTATTTTTTTTTTGTTTGCCTTCACAGAGACCACAATAAAATATAAAAACATGTATTTACCCATTTCGTTCCCAAGCCAGCTGTCCATAGTCCATACTCCGTTTTTTTTTTTTTTTATTTATTTATTTAACGTGGCGAGTTAGAATTGCATAGGAACACAAATCAGTCCCCGAAAAAATGACTTATATAGCGGCGTGACCGAAACGATCGACCATGTTAGCGAGACATAGTTATTTTCGCGCCATAGTTGCATCTGATTTTACGAGTGAAAGTGAAAAAGCACTATGTCGTGATCGCGCTAAATGTCGCACATTGTATCTTCACTGTAGCACCTGTTGCTAACGTAGATACTGCATGGATGTTTTTTTTTGTTTTTTTTGCATAGCAACACTTGTTTAAAGTGACAGTGTAAATTGTTTTTCTTTGTCATGCCAATGACTGAATAAATGCGTCAACGAGTGCGAAAAATGCTGCATCTGTTTCGATTCCCTGGAAGACGCCGACGACAAGTAACGGACTCTCAACTGCTGGATACAAGGTAGGCAAGCAGAACTTACAATTCTTTGACATGAAAAGTGGCATGGCACGCGCGAACCGTAAATTTCGAAACAAAATCCACCGCGGTACCGGCGGTACCGCGGTAGGGAGCAGCGGCAGAGCACGGTGGAGGGGCTGCGCCATGTTGGATTTTGAGTGGCTTCGTCTTCGCAAACGGCTAGGAAGCCGCTTAAGCTAGCTCGACGGCGTCAAAAGTTTTATTTAAAACGTTAGCCCTGTATTTTATGAACACGGCTTTTGCATCTTATTTTAGTTTCGCAATTTATCGATAGAGCAATGAGTCACCGATTCGTTGCAGTAATGAGTGCCTCCGACCACGGAAGCGCTGCTGAGCGCCCAGTTTACCCAGAAATCGACTCCATTGGGTCTATGGCAGTAACCGGGCACTGGCTCCGGTGGCGGAGTTGCGGGAAACGAGCCTTCCGCAGCTGTCGAAGCGGCTTGGAAGCGGACTGAGGCAGAGACGCGGCGCTTGCGTGGTGTGTCCTCGTACGGTGCGACGCCCAGCTCCGCACTCCTTTTCAAGAATTCGGCGCTCAGAATCCGACAAGCCCGGTAAATTCATCGATGATGGCAACCAGATTCCAAAGCTACGATGGTTACAGCGAGGCCTAATGGCCGACCGGGCCGACGGGCTATCAACCAAACTCGCGTCCAATTGGCCAACCGCTTTGCTCCAATCGCTAAACTGTTTCATTTTACGTCATGAAGTGCAATGTTTTGCTTATTTAAAGTTGTTTTCTGCAATATTTAATTTGCTAATAACTCACAAAATATTGCGAATTTCTGTAATATTTTGTTCCCTCGGTGTTCCTGCTTTCATTGAGCTCCGTTTCAGCGCAAACTTCAAACCAGTCAAAAAATTGTTGGTGGGCCCCTTTAATATGCACGATGAAGCAGGAAAGCATCACTTTCAATGCCTGTATCTAGTGCCATTCTACTTGTACTTCACACAAAAACACCAGCGTCACACATTTTTCAGGAATAAACAGGATTGACGAGCACTGAAACAACTTCAACTCGACACAGCAATGTGAACATGCGTAACCTTTCGCCTGCTTTCTTTCTCAATATTTCTGGTGCTCTCTCCATTTCTCAGGACTATCGATGTCAGCGCTTACAATTTTACACCCTCTGCTTTTGTCTTTACCCACACAGCTCCATTTGGAAAGGTGTACAGAGAGGTTCAATCGCATCCGAGTCGACTCACCTGTGGCAGTCCCCGCTTCTTTGCCTTCATGGACACCTTGGCAGGGTCCGCATTGAGCATGCGTCCATACTCCTCACAGTGCTCCTTGTCCTCTGCCCATGCATAGCCTGCAACCCCAAAAACAAGTCCCTTTTTGCAACACCCACGTGCATGCAGCAAGTATGAAGAGAGAGGGGAGTATCGTATTTTCCGGACAATACAGCCCAACAAATTTAAAGCTTGCAGGGGTCAATTGCGGCTGAAAGCAATATGTTTTTCTTGTCTGCACCCCACGCCTAGCACGCTGGTCAAAATTATCACACACAAAACACCTCGATAATGCCTGCTTTACTAGTTCACAAAGAAGCTAGTATTGTGCACAAATCACTATTAACAATATGTGCCATTCACAAAATTCATCATGTCTCATCATAAAAAAAAAAATGGTCTAGAAAAAAAGATCCTTGCAGTCCTTCTGCCTAAAATTTATAAAGTTTTAAGGTGGGACCCGGGTCTTCAGAAGAAAAAAAATTGAGAAAAAAACTCTTCTTTCAAGCATTACTTTTCTTGATCAGTAAGTCCCAAGCTACATTTTTACCAATTATTACACCAGGAAAGTTAGTATTTATTTAGTTACATCATTTCAAAATTACATATCTGACTGTTTGCGCACGGAAAACCCGGAAAAAAAAACCTATCATTTTCAAACCGATCCTGTGCGCCTGTGCGGGGAACAGATTGTGGAATACCGCCATTTTAGTATCATTTAAAAGCTGCTTTCCTCAGCTATTCGTTTTTAGCTAAATCTATTCCTTAAGTCTGTCTACAATGAACATATTAAAGGAAATAAAACGCAAATACTGCTTCACCATTGGAGCTTTCTTGTCACGTGTGGGAAATTGCGTGTTCTTATTGGACGCTACACGATTTCAGCTGCTAGACGCGTTCGCCACCTTGGATAAGTTGCACAACCATGGCTGGTGGTCATTTAGAATACCACTACGACTTGACCACTGCCAGAGTACCACACTCCATAGCATCTGCTTGAACTAGACAGGCAAATCAAGATTTCTAATGGATCAAACAAATAAGCCAGCTCACCTTCCCTGAGAGACCAGTCCATGCCCATCTCAAGCGCCTCCTCGAGATCCCTGTGGTGAGAGACATCAAGGGTTACAAATCGCAAAGACAGAGTCTTAGCAAGCTCAAGAAAGGACGTCACTGCCGTCATAACAAGGTACTCAGCACATGTTGGCTCTGAATTACGTCCAAGCCCTTTTGGTGTTTGAATCATTCGGCAAACGAGATATAGAGCGAGAGGGGGTCAAGGAAGCACAAGACGAACTTGCGAGGCAGACTGGTTTGCGCGCCAACCGTCTGCCAACCAAGGCCTCCTACGGCCACACGCTCCGTGACTGGCTGCCTCACAAGCTCGTCTCCTTCAATTTATCAAAACGGCAGGAGCGACTCACCTGGCGTTCATGGGGATGATGCCCTTGGAGCCCACGCCCACTGGGATGTGGTCAAACATACTCTGGGCCAGCTGCTCCTTGATGGGCAGCACGTCCTTCTCCATCAGGTTGGTGCGCAGCAGGCGCACCCCGCAGTTGATGTCGAAACCCACTCCTCCTGCAGGAAAAGGGACGGGGCAAGGGGGCCCTCAATTCACGCTGCTTAGAGCAGTAGTTCTCAAAAACTTTGACCTCTAGGAACCCCTCTTGGTCTCAGCATGGGCGCTATAGACCCTTTTGCTGTTTTTCAAGCACAAGCCGCCTCTGGCTACCCAACAGGTTTCCGGTCGCTCCGTTTGGACGGACCTTCCGAGCTTGTCGATGCTGACTTTTCTGGGACAACGAAGCTCTACAGAAATCACGAAGCTGGGAATTTGGCGACGTCCTCTCTGCCGTGCCATTCAACGCACAGGAGAGGGTTGGTCGTCTTACGGGAGTATCAAAAATTCTCAACAAGTCCTTTGGCTAACCATCAGGAGAACCGGTCAAAGTATGTCACGAACATTACAAGAAGCAGTGCTCTTATTTTACCGGAAGTTCGTAAAAACGTATGCCGCCTCCAGGCGCGAGCTTTCTGCCTCAGACAATGCTTTGGTGTATCGTGCACACCGAGCGCTCGCTGTCAAAGCACGGTGGAAGGCATACGGTGCGTGTTGAAAGACACACCCTGCTGTTCTCACTGTCGGTAACTGAAGCGACCGTTTGGCTTATAGTTGGGTCGCAGCAAGGGGCTCACATCAGCCACTTAGGGGACGAGTATGGCATAGGGAATTTCAGAGCTCGGAAACCTAGTTCGAAAACTCGTGGCATAGGGTGTTGACACCCCATTCCCCATTATTTACCCGTGGACGTATACCAGACAAGATCGGCAATCCTGACAAAAAAAAAGTGAATTCTTTGGTTTTGGTTACGGTGTTGGGAAGCTCCGGCAATATTGGCTTGCTCCATTGCCGAACATAGGAACGTTACTAGAGGCCGGAAAAGAGTTTCCCGAGAGTTTGGACGAAGCTTCGGATTACCGGCAACAATGATTTCAAGCATCGAGGTGGCTGAAGTGTTGTCGCTCTCAAGCGTAGCTTTTCTGAGCAACTCTAGCTACGAGAAAACGGCAGCAGAGACTGCGACAAAGTTCCGGCTGAAGTGTTGTCGCTCTCAAGCGTAGCTTTTCTGAGCAACTCTATCTACGAGAAAACGGCAGCAGAGACTGCGACAAAGTTCCCAACACAAAATGCACCACTTGGCTGGCTCTCAACAACTTCCGGCAACGCACTCGTGCAAAAGAAAGGTCGTCGCATGAGTGCTACGTCCGGCGTTCATACGGAGCCTGTGTCCCCGCCAACCAAACACGACTCGCTGCCAGACGTCGACGCAGCCCTCTTGTCTGATTTGTGGCCCACGTTGGCCTCCGGCTCGTGATCTAAAGAAGATCCGGCGCTGTGGCCTCGTTATCTAGGTGCTGTGCGAGCACACTTGCGCCCATGGATGAAATGGGGGAGGTGCAAAATGACAGGGTGGAAACTGCAGTGTGCAACCTCAATGGACGTGAACTTTATGCCCCGGTCCCGTTCAAATGCTAACTACAACAATTTTTTTCATTTTTTTTTTTTAGGGATGTTACGCTTTGCTATTTTTGTGCCGTCGGGTTCCTAAACTCACGCAGAGTTCCACCGTGCAACATTGCCGCAAAGCAGCACATTATACATTCTGCTTTGGTACCACTGCCTTTTCCACAATTCTTCAAGGGGCAATTTTGTTTCTTCTTTTGTTAAGAAAGGACACTACCAAGGAAAAAAAAAAAGATTTCTGTAAAAAAAAAGTTGATTTTGAAGAATGCCATATTTACATCTGTCACATCGAGAGAGTATTCCCAGAAAGTTTTATTTGTTTATGCTGCAGAATTATTTTTTTTAAATATTTGTTTCAGTCCACCAATCTTAAAGGGCAACTCCGCTTCATTTTTGGTTTTGAAAAAACAATGCAGTCCTCTTCAGTATTGCCTAGGAAGACCACACGTCAAATATTACGACGCAGTTCTGTCTAAATGTTTCTTAAACGGTCCGGCAAACTTTGCAACTCGCCAAGTTGCCGAAATCGGCCGACTCGAGCGGGCGAATTCAGGCGCAACCAACAGCGCAGTCAAGGCTACGGCATGGGCGGAGCCAACATTGAGCAAAACGTCATCTTCATGGCCCCCTTTTGCTTGTTTTTACCTCTCCGATCGAGCATAGCGCATGACGTCAGCAACGTTGCCTCTCTGCGCTCAGCGGTGTCCACGTGATTGGCGTACGCGCCTGCGCAGCGCGCTTCTTGGGAGCAGACCGGCCACCCGCCGTGGTCCCGCCGTTACCGCCGTCTTTCGCGTCACAACCACTGTCGTCGTCTCACCGTTTGTGATTATTGTCTCTCGGAGTTTCGTCCACACTATGGACACCACGTGCGCAGACTTATGCCGCAGTTGTGCAGACGTCGTCGAATGCCGTAGACACCAAAACGTGGCGAAGAGTGAGGTGCAGAGCAGACGACACTCGCGGCTGCCACACGCCCGCCCCCATCCCGCCCGTCGTTGGGCCGAGGATCACGTGACATCTAGTACCACGTGATGGCCATGTACTTGGCGGCCCGAGGCTAATGTTGCCGGACGGAGCCGAAGTTTCGGTTTCGATTTCCGCTCGCGTTTAAAATTAGATTTAAAAATATATATCCCATTTTTCGCGAAGCAAACGACGTAGTGTCTTTTACAAGGGCTTTTTGATTCGAAATCACTCATTATCCCGAAATCTTCGGAATTGAGCGGAGTTGCCCTTTAAAGGGATGCTGAACCGATATCTGAAGTTGCCGAAATAAGCCCCGGACAAGCTTCCCGGGACCGCACTATACCTAAAAATGCTATTCATGTAAAGGGATGGAGATCGGATTATTATATTTCTTGGAATGACGACCGCTGATTGAGCCAGAAGCGCCAGAAGCCTCCGATGCGCGCGAGGCCCTCTGGGATTACTCGCAACGGAACTGACGTCAACAAACCGCAACGGAACTGACGTGAACAAGTCGAGCTGCCGACGCGCCACAGCGTGGAAGAAAGTTGCGCTTTGAATAATAGTAGACGGATGCCCGTCGCGTTGGAAGTTTGCCAACTAATCCAGCCAAGTTAGCTGCGCACTACCTGCCAGCCACCCTGCACCCTGCCACTCCCAGTCCACTTCTGCACCTGCGTCGTAGCGACGGCGGCGACTTTGGTCTGTGGGTTTTTCGGAGTTCGGCGATTTCTTTCCCGTCCTGATAATTTGGCCATGACGACGGCGACCACGGAGACTTCGACAGCGCTGATGTTTGATGCCGCCAAGATGCCGCTTGCTCGCGACGCTCGCAAGGCCGTTCGGCGCCGCATAGGTGTCGTGTCAAAAACGACATGATGAACACTGTTCGACAAATTTATCAGATAAAATTGCATTTCTTTTAAAAATATATCTCATCGTTTCGGGACGGGGTTCGCACGTCGCATTTCCGTTTCGTCGCGCCACCACGCGGCGTGAGCGCACGCCGGAGCCAACGAGGTAGGTCGGAGCCAACCGAGCCAACTTTGATGGCTCACCATAGCCGCGTTCTGCGTACTACAAGTTTGTTGTCGTCACGAAACGAGCTTTCAAAAAACTCACCAGGTGCACCTTAGAATATTTATTTACATAAATCATATAATTTAGACTACTTTATTGTTTCAAGTACCGTCATTTAAGAGCCATTCGTGTGCTGTAAATATCAAAACGACAAAGAATTTAGATTCTGTTTTTCGGTTCAGCATCCCTTTAAAGGAAAGGTTGAGGTTCGAACACTTTCAAGGCGTTTTTCTCCTTTTGCGGCTTAACTATCGAAATTTTACAGACGGTTAATATGAACTTGATTTTGCATTTTCATGTTCCTTTATTATGAAAAATTGTAATTTGCAAAACATAATAAACGTGAACATTTTTTTTACCTGAAAAATTCATATTTTCTTAAATTTCATTTTATAGTAACCGGCAACAGGTATTCCAGTATGTATTCACCAGAAAAATGTGGTTAGCAACACCATTTCTCAACGATATTCATTAAGCAGATTCTATGCTTTACTTCATTCTGGGGGTATAGTACCTCATAACATTGGTTCACAGGGCTGAAACTTTGCATGCCCTCCTTCTATATGGCTACAAACACCACCTCCGAATATCATGCCAATTGAGTGAGCGGTTCAAAAGTATTGACATTCCCAAGTAGTGTCCCCCCAAAGAACACATGCAAAGAAAAAAATTTTTTTTTAAACAGCCTGGATGGGAAAAGGAAGTTGTAAAATGAAATCACAACGAACAAGAAAATTTTTAGAGCTATATTTACAGAGCGAAACGAATTTGCATTTGGCGCCCACGGAAAAGTGGCCGCTATTTATCACGTAGTGCTTGCGGTCTTTTAAGAGCTTCCTACTGATCTCTAAAATTTACTTACTAATTTTTGTTTGAAGTGCAACAAAAAGCAAAGACTAATAAGTAACTTTTAGAGCACAAAAGAAGCTCCTGAAAGAGCGCAAGTACCACGTGATAGACCTGTACGCCGATCAAAAATTAAAGCGGCGGCGTGATGGAATGTTCCCTTCAGCGGCGGCGGCAAGGAGAACGCGTTGAACTGGAGGAGCACTACGCTCAGAGCGCAGGCGGTGGCGTGCTTTGCCGCGGCGCACAGGTCTACCACAAGACTAGTAGCGGTTTCACGCGCGCCAACCACAAATATGTTTCACGCCGTAAATATAGCTCTAAAAAATATATTTCTTTGTTGTAAGTTTGTTTTATGACATTCTGTTTCCATTTATTTTGTTTAAAAAAAAAAAAGTTTCCCTCTGCATGTTTGCAATAAATATCCCCCCCCCCCCCCCTTCAAACCCTGCCTATAAACGGATTTTCAGTTTTTTTTTAACAACCGTTCATTGGGGGCGACACTTACAGGCCGAGAAACGGGGCAATCACTCTTCAAGAATAACTTTTGCACATACGCCGTGCCAGCAGCACTACACTTCCGGCATCCCCGTAGACCGACAGAGGGCGAGAGGCAGGCGGCCAAACGGCGGTGTACCTGCGCCACCCAAGTAGAGCCCTGCGTACCGGGAGAGACTATGGCCTTGGGGTCGTCCATGTCGAACGCGGCCATGTTGCCGATGGCAAAGCCGTAGCCGGAATGGATGTCGGGAAGGCCTATGGAGTGCTGCGCCACAGGAAAGGGAGAGATCCTGGGCATCAGCTGACCTGCCGCCTCTCTTAAGGCTCATTCACACTTTAGCTTTCGTGTGTCATAAACCATGTCGCAACCGCCCGCGATCGCTTACGATGAAAGAAAACACTTGTGCCACCTGTCGGCTGACCTTGGCACACTTTCCAGTCTGCACATATTTGATGCGTCGTTCTCTCACCATGGGCTATACAGTCAAATCTCGTTATTGCGAACGTCATTATAACACATTTTTCAGATTTACAAACATTTCGAAAATCCCCTTCCAAATGCCTATTGGTTTCAATGCAAAAATATTTCAGTACTACGAATTTCAAAATACCGAATATTTCAGAATAACACACGTAATTTAAATGCTCTTATATGCGAACAACACCTCACTATTACGAATTTATATCGCAAAAAAAAAAAAACTGCCGAAAGCAACGATGGATGGCGAAAATAATTTTAAATTACAGAAAGACGCGCATTTTGGCCGCTTGGCGACTCCCGCAACGCCCAACCATCATCATCATCAAAGATCGACCCGAAAAACAAATCTTAACCCTATACTTCGTCTCACCTTAGCATCGGACTAACCGCGAATGCTGTGCTAGCGCGAGCGGCTAGCCTTGACTGCCTCGACTGGAGCACTCGCTGGACGAGCGCTCGTGCAGCCGCCAAGGCTTCATTCGAAGCAACTATCTCGCGCTTTTAGCTCGCGCGGCTAACAATAGTCCATACTAACGTGAGGCGAAGTATAGCATGGACATCGGCGGAACTGACGACTGACATCCTAAACAGCGTTCGTGAGCAGAACGACTGCAGCGATGAGGAGAACCCGAACGATGAAGACGAGGAGGCAACGGTCACGGATCAGCAGGAAGAATCGGTCTCCAACTCCGATGTCCTTAGTGCCATCAGCAAGTTGCGCATATTTCTTGGAAGGTGTGCTAGTGCGACCGAGGCCGTCCACAGGAAGGTGGACGCCATTCGAATCGTTTGTCCTGCAGCGTTTGTGCTACACCTACCAGAAGAAGATTTAGGATTTCTTCTAGTAACTGTGCCATGTTCAATCGCGTGAGCGGTGCCAGTATGACCAAGGCCGTCAACAAGGTGGACGACATCAAATCGTTCTTCCTATAGAGTTGTGCTAGACCTGTCAGAAGTTTTCTGATTTCTTTCAATAAATGTGTAGTGTTCAATTACAAGGAGCATTTTCTGTTTTGTGTTTCGGATAAAACCGAGCGTCCGGATATTCCTATTGCAAAGGTAGGTCATTTTTGCTCAGATATAATTACAATTTACGAGTTTTTCACTATAACAATAATTTCAGAATAACGAACGATTTTCGCGAGTCCGATGAAATTCGTTCTATTGAGATTTGACTGTAAAACAATCCGAACCACGTTAGAAGCAACCATTTCTCGTAGACAGTGTTTACTTGATTTCGCAAATACTGCAAAACTTTGTCTAGTTATGCACGGAGCAGTTGTGTTACAGCACTACCTGATGAGTGGCACCATTGTGGTCTCTGGACGTGAAAGCCTTAACCACACTCAGCATCTGTCTTTTTGGATACGAGCTAGAAGACGCCAAAGATATTTCTAAAATTTGTAGATATTGTAAGGGGATAATTACATCCTTGAAAGTAAAAAAACAGGCGCTTGTATATTAACGCGCAAAACCGACGTCGTGCCACTGCAGTGGCGCTGTCCTCGTGGTGGCGCATGCACAGATGCTTTGCCTCGCACGATTCTGGATTTTGAGCAGCGTGTTGGTGTATAGCAGCATTAATACACAGTCTAATTTTTGTTCCAGAATTTTCAGAAAAATATTTCACCACAAGACAGAAACCAGCAGCAAAAAACCTTCCTCTATGCCTGTAGCAGCTCAAGAGCAAAACCCCAAGCTGGACCCCCAAAGTCCTTCGCTCTTTCCACTTTAGCAAATTGATCAAAAAAAGAAAAAAAAAGCAAGGACAGGAAAAAAAAAAAAACTGCAGTGAGCAAAACGTTTTGTGGAAGACACTTCTCTTCCTCTTTTTACGTCTCAACGACTATACTACATGTTAAAACTATCAAGTTCAACCTCTTGGAACACTACTCGAGCGTTCCAATTAAAAGGTGCACTTGCGCACGGCCCCGGCACTCACGCCGACAATGCCGGGAAGGGCGGCCACGTTGCCGATCTGCTTGACCCCCGGCAGGAACCCGCCCACCATGCCAGGACGGCAGGCATTGCGGAGCTCCTCGAACATCAGCTTCTCCAGCAGGCTATTCACGTAGAAGACCCCTTCCACCTGCACAGGGGACAACACCACTCAAGCCTCCGTCTGCCCAAGGAGCTAGCTTATGAAGAGCAGAAATCTCCTAGAGCATCTAAACAAGTTACGCTTCCGTCTAAACGATACCTCAGTCGTGGATGGATGGATGGTATAGTCATTGACAAGTGAGAACAACAGGGAGGAATTTCTGTTGTCCATTTTCTTGATATATCAGTAGGGTGACCATATTCCTCAAGGTAGAAAACGGGACATCCCAGTGGGAAGAGAAGGGGGGGAGGGGGGGAGATGGGGGTACAACTTTAATTAAATAACTGGTCCATTTCAAAAGTTTTACCATAGTGCACTAAGCCCTCAAACAGTCACATTCATAGTTGTCTGTACTTTTAACGAGTAGGCATAGTTTCGGTTTGCTTGAACTCGCTTGGTGCCAATTTCAAAACTACGCACTCCTGCGAAAACGGGACACGATTCTTTATTGGGACAAAAAGACGGGACGGCAGAAGCGGACCTCGAAAACGGTACTGTCCCGGCCAAAACGGAACGTCAGGGGGGCGATGTTCGACAAATGTTTCGTTTCTCCTAAAAAGAAACGGAAGTGACGGAAGTAGCGCTATCGCGTCTGATTGGCTAGAGGCTCAAATAACGAAAGAGGGAACTTTCGTCATTTGAGTCTCTAACCAATCAGACGCAATATCTTCACTTCCGTTTCTTTTTAGGAGAAACCGAAACATTTGTCGAACATAGCCCCCCTGGTCACCCTATACATCAGTGACATGGTGCCCATAATGCACTGGGCGGTAGCTTGTCTATATTTGAGGGCAATGTTTAGAGTACATACATGCACAGAACGAGCCTAGATTGTGCGAAACACGCCTCAGTGAATCACGCACTAGCCTTTAGCGGCTTCCGAATTTGATTACGCGCCTAGTAAATAAAAATTAAAAAAAAAAAACGCAATACATTGTCCACGAAACGTGTGTCCATGAAAAGTTGTCAACGAAACGATACGGACCCGCGTACTCCACAGTTCAACGTAACTGTCGAAAGAAGCTATGCCCCGGTTACAGACTGCGGCGGAAAAGCGTGAACGCTAACAACCGCTAGGCAAATCCGCAGTGGTGTGGCCGCGTGGGTAGGTTACGTTACGTTAGATTACGTCAGACAACCTCGGTACCCACCTTCATGTTCGGCACAAAGCCCTTCTTGATCCTCCAGGAGACGGGAGTCATTTTTTCCAAATAGCTGAGTTCCTCGTTGTAGCTCCGAACCCCCATGATTGACGACCTTCGACGGGAAGAAAGAAAACGTTCAGATTTGCATAAGTCGACCACGTGGACGCCGGTACTGTAGGCCTACGCCGACATCATGAAAGCGCAAGAGGCGCAAGCTTTCAGTAATAGCGGGTAACCCACCAATCAGACCAGGTGCGACAGGCGAATTTGGAGACTAGAGAAACATGTCTAGATGCGGTTGTTCATTGGCGTTTATCCAAGTACCGTGATTAAATCGATTAAATCCTCATCCCTAATTCACTGCACGTCCCGCCGCTGAAGAAAGGGAAATGGACCAAGAACCGCCATGAGACTGGATCCCAAAATATCTTTGGAGGCTTTCTTGAAGAGGTTATAGCTAGCGCCATCTATTCCCGATGGCGTAGGCAATTCAAAAGTTTTTCGAAACGAACCTTCTCCGCGCTTTGTAGCAAACCGACAAAATGACGGGAAGAACACCGTGTTGGAAATCTCAACATATCCACCCCTGAATTAGTCAAGGCCCACTCACTTTTCTTCACCCAAAACTCCCGCGTACTTAAAAAACACCTAAAAAGAGAAAAAATAAAAAAAGTGTTTTTTTTTGGACACGGTGTCAATAAAATAAGTTTTACGCGAAAAAAAGATTTTAGAGCAACATTGACGGCGAGAGATTTATTTGAAACTCTGCACGCAAAGTCCATGACGTCACGGAATGGTCATTCGCTCTGCTCTTTCCACCTCAACGTGAAGGCGAAGCCGATCCACCTCTCCTTCACGCGCCCGAAATGTCCTGGTCCAGAGAGAAAACAAGTGGAAAGGAGGTGACTACCCACTAAATCGTGTCTCGTGCCGTCAATATTGCTCTAACTTTTTTTTTTTTTTTCGCATAAAATTAATTTTTTGACATGCTCGGCGATTTTTTCATGGTCGCTGATTTGCTTTAAAATTGGCTCAACACACCGATAGACATGGCTCTACGAGTTCCCCAAGTATTGTGTGAAAAGAAAAAAAATTCGCGAAGTTATTGAATTTTCAAATTTCGTTTTCATCGTGTTTCTCAAAATGGGAGCCCCTACTGGCAACATTGATGTGTGACGACAGATATGGTACAAAGGGGGCAGTAAGCCATGTTCCCAACTGATTACATGACGTTTGATGGTGGGAAAAGAATGTTTGGTAACTGATTCACTGAGAAGCACGCAAAAAGCACTTAACATACTCTGTTTAAGACTACATGCACGACCTGAAAGTCTGTACCATATGTGACGTCACACCCCTGAAGAGCGCGCGAAAATTTGAATGCTGGTTTCGGCATCAACTTCATTTACGGTTTTCTCAATTGCTATTTTGAATTTGGAGAAAATAAATAGCATACCGTGACGACTGAAGTCCGGGTAGTCAGAAAATGCAATTTGTTTAGGTAGCTCAAAAAACGGCCGGAGCACCCCTTTAAAAAACATTTTGTTGTTTTTCAGGGGCCTTTAAAGGGCAACTCCGCTTCATTTTTGGTTTTGAAAAAACAATGCAGTCCTCTTCAGTATCGCCTAGGAAGACCACACGTGAAATATTACAACGCAGTTCTGTCTAAATGTTTCTTAAACGGTCCGGCAAACTTTGCAACTCGCCAAGTTGCCAAAATCGGCAGACTTGAGCGGGCGAATTCAGGCGCAACCAACAGCGCAGTCAAGGCTACGGCATGGGCAGAGCCAACATTGAGCTAAATGTCATTATCATGGCCCCCTTTTGCTTGTTTTCACTTCTCCGGGCGAGCGTAGCGAATGACGTCAGCAACGTTGCCTCTCGGCGCTCAGCGGTGTCCACGTGATTGGTGTAATGCGCCTGAGCAGCGCGCTTGGCGGCCCGAGGCCAATGTTGCCGGGCGGAGCCGAAGTTAAGGTTTCGATTTCCGCTCGTGTTTAAAATTAGATTTAAAAATATATATCCCATTTTTCACGAAGCAAACGACGTAGTGTCTTTTACTAGGGCTTTTTAATTCGAAATCACTCATTATCCCGAAATCTTCGGAATTGAGCGGAGTTGCCCTTTAACATGAGCTGCCTTCGCCCAGCGTCCACCTGAGGCAACAATACTAAAACACTCAGTTGGGAAACTCGCCCTTGAAACCTGGACCGCTCCATGGAGACCACCTAGACCAAACTAAATACGATCAGAGCCGTATATATGTAGAGAGTTTGACCATTCGTTGGGAAGTATAGGAGACAAATAACGAGGCGCCATTGGCCTGAAAGCGGGCTGGGCGTGTTCCAGGGCGTCTTCAGAAATTCAAATGTGACCAACCAGAAGCCGGAAATAATACCCTGGCAGTGGTCGCGAGAAACAAACCTGATAACTGCATCGGAGTGACTCTCGGTAACTGAAAATATGGTACACGTGATGTTTCAATCCCGCTCATCCAAAATTATGGTGGAAGAGTGCGACTAGCGGAACGATCGACATAATCCTTACGCCAAGCACCGAGAGCCGGGAATCTGCCATTCGAGCGGTCACACCCTGTCTGAGCAAAACAGAGTTGAGCGGCGCATTCGTTTCTTGCATCTTTCTGCATGATCATGATCGAAACTTCACGTGCACTCTATTTTCAACCACAAAGAGTTACTACACTTCACTCTTACGAGCTTATTAAAACCATATACAAACATAAACCTTTGATCAGAACTGTTTCTCGCTACCACTGCTAGGGGATTCTTTTCGGCATCTGGTTAGTCAAGAGAGCATGCCAAGCCCTCTTTCCGAGTCTGGCGGACGCCCTAGCTCTGCCCGCGCCTCCCATTGACCAAACTCTCTATATACACGGCTCTGAATACGATAACAGCGCGACCCACTAATCTCTATGACAATTGCTGGATCGGGCTTCTCCACTTGGTCGCTGCAGCACAAGTGAAGCCACCAGACGGCCATCTTGCTCGTAGACAAATTGCGGTTTTGCTAGCGTTGCAGAGGCTGGCGGTAGCGTGCTAAAGACACGTTTTCTCCTCGTTCGTCATCATTCGCCTGAAGAAGCTTTTTAAGACCCTGTGCAAGCGTTGAGACTTGGCGTTGAAACACATGAAAATTTTTACGAAAGCGCAGTGCCGCAGGAAAAAGGCACGTGCAACTCGTTGAAAACAAGTTTCGCTGGTCTCGCGACGTGATCAAAGCTTTCCTTGGCACGCCGAAGTGCTGTGTCTCTGTGCCTTCGCACGCCTGGATACCGATAAAGATTCAATGCCATGTGGATGCGTTTTCCGAGTGCAATGTGCGTGAAGCCATATGTGCCTCTGGAGCAGGGGCGGATGCAGGACTTTCCTGAGGGGGGGGTCAGGTGTTGGTCAGCGTACCATATGTATAGGAACCCCCTCCCCCTCTCCTTCGTTTTACGCCCTAAATTTTACACATGCAGAAATCAAGAGGGGGGTCAGGACATCCGGACCCCCCCTCTAAATCCGCCCCTGCTCTGGAGCAGCGTTTTACTTTGCTCTAACGACTGTATTTGTAACTTGCAGTACTCGCAGTCCAGAAACGAGCTTGATACAGCGTCCAGTGGCAATGGAAGAGGGAGGGGGGGGGAGGGTTGGTACGTCTTTTTTTTCGTCAGACGATTTACAGAATACTACACAATAGCTCCTCATCACTGATCAGTGGTCTGGCTCATTATATCAAACATGACAAAGTTTGAGCACGGCTCGCCTAATTGATTGGTCAAGATTGCAAACGACCATATGGGCCGCACTTCAAAGATTTTCAATCTCGCCTTGTACTTGTGCCTTCAAAAACCAACCTTGCTCCACAGCGTTGCTTTATTTGTGCTGCCAGATCCATTAGAGTAGATTTGGAACATAGCAGGCTAATAGCGCATAAGAGCAACCATTCAGATTGTTTTCCCCCTTTATTGATAGCAATCACCGGAATAGCTGGACGATCCAGACCTGTGTGGCCGATATATGATGCAAAGACATCTACGTGCGATACACCTTCAAAAATTTGCCGCGGCGTCGACTATTCATCGGTGTCCAAGCGTGCGAAGGCACAGAGATGCAGCACTTCGGCGTGCCAAGGAAACCTTGATCACGCAGCGACAACGGCGAAACCTGCTTTCGACGAGTTGTGCCTTTTTTCGGCGGCGCAGCGCTTTCGTGAAAATTTTCACGTGGTCTCAACGCTTACACAGAATCTTAAAAAACCTCCTCGGCGAATGACGACGAACGAGTAGGAAATGTGTCATCTGCACACTGCCGCCAGCCTCTGCAACGCTAGCAGAACTGCAATTTTTTTTACGAGCAAGATGGCCATCCGGCGCCTTCACTCATGGGAGCGGGAAGTGCAATCCAGCAATTGTCAAAGAGATCAGTGGCGCCACCCTTTAGAGACGAGTCAAAACATGGAAGTTGCTATATATGGCTACAGCTAGCTACTGCGAAATGGCCCGCGAGATGGCGCCACCGGTGCTTGCGCAACTAGATCTGAACCTAGTAGTAGGTAGCACAACTTTATTGAGCGCAGTGCGTACAGGGGCTAGGCTCATCTGCCCGCCTAACTATACAGCACAAGGGGCTCGACAGTAGGAAGGAAATAGGGGATAGGCATTTATGGGATGTAAACATAAGGTTGTGTTACATTTGGGCATGCCTCTAACGGAGTTTGTCTTGAAGGTGGCAAGCAACTTGTTCCGTCCTGTCTATTAGGAGCAGCTGGATGCGCAGCTCGTCCGACTGTAGAAGGGACGTCTAGTGAGGGACGATGTCTTCTCATCGGTCATCGAGGTGCCTTTGGAGTTCCTGTGGGGGTTGAAACTTAGGGCATGACCAAAGCATATGTCCGATCATGCCATCTGGGGGTGGGTCTTCGGAACCACAGCATCTTGTACAGGACCCATTGAAGAGTAGGGGGTGAACTCTATGGAGGAATCGTAGGGTCTGAATGGCGAGTGTCTGAGGTTGCCTCCATCGCCAGGCTTGCTGGTGGTTGAGCTCCGGGTGTGGTGGCGGGAGAACACGTCTCCTCTCCCTCTCAACACTAAATCAACTCCTTTTAGAAAGGTACAAGGCAAAAACAGCACTTTATGGGGTTCGAAAAAAAAAGAAGAAAAAGCTTTATTTGGACGCATTTTTTGGTTACGGTTACCAATCGGAGCGCATCTTTGCGCCAGTGGTCCTGCCCCCTCATGGCCGAGGTGCGAAGCCACCGGCCTGCCTCCCTCATAGGATGGAAGCATGGCGCACGTGCACTTGTGCCTAAACAAATGGGAGGGCAGGACCACTGGCGCAAAAATGCACGAAAACACACAATAAAGTTGCTATATAAGTTTCACTTCATTACATAGTTACGGAGCACTATGAAGAATGGCATGCAGAGTCACTGTAGCCATTTATCTATGACGTCACACCTCGGACCATGTTCGAACCGCCAGAAGAGCAGGCCATCCGGGGATCGTGTTGCCGTTCCTCCTTCGTTGTCAATGTCGATACGGCCTACATCTTGCACGGTTAAGGCTCATACTTATAAAGAAAAAAACGAATATAAGTCAAAACCACCGCATCACTCGCGCCGCCGGAAATTCGGGAAAAAAGCCACGACCGACACACCGGAAAACATGGTACTAGTTTCCTGATGCATCGACTCGGACCGATGGAAGTGCACCAGTACAGTTACGTCGGACGACGAACGACGACGAGAAGACGAAAATAAACATGCTGCTCCTCGACGGCCATCGTCACGGTCACCCCCGAAGAAGAGGCCGTGCAGGCTTCGAAACGTTGGGCTCCCAATTATGTTCTCGGCTGGACGTCCCCCCTTTTTTTAATGGGACAACACGCGCACAGCAGACATGTACAAGTTACTAAAAAAAAGTAATTAAGTTAAGTTATTGAGTATTGACCTCAAAAGTAATTTGAGTAGAGTAGAAATTACTCAAATGGAAAGTTATTGAAAAATTACTGATTACCGTAAAAAAGTAGCAAATTACTTTTTTTTTCTTTATTTGTTTGGCGGGTTTTTTCGCCCAGGGGGCAGAGATAAAGGCGTGAAGCCTGACAGACTCTCTGCCCCCCAACAGTGCAATGAATACATTCAGCAAACATGGCCTACTCAGTATAAATAAAAATAAAAAAGAAGGCACAATGAAACAGCTAGTTCAACATTGAACAGTGTGAAATGTAAAATGAAATAAAAGGGCACAATAAAACAACTAGCAAAATCACATGTTACACAACAACCCTAATTCGCAGCGTAAAACAAATGTAATGTTGTATGGCACAGAAGCATCATATCACAAATATATACATCAAAAAAGAAAAAAAAAAGTTGCTTGAAGTTATTTACATGAGTTAGGGCCTCGACATGGGAAACGGGGACCAGTGAATGTTTAAAAGGGAGCGTTTAATATACGTCTGGCGGACACGCCTGCCCAGCAAAAAGAACAGTGCACCACGCGGGTGGTGGCACGAGCTTGGGGTCAGTGGTCTTCTTTTGCGACAGCGCTAACACTCGGCCATCCTAAAATTCAAGTGTCCTCTCTTGACGTTTCTTCAATGTCAACATCAAATATGCTGAGTCGTTTCAGCTTGTCGACGGGAGCTGGCGACGTCTAGAAATGTTGCGTCCGCTTGTGGCCAGGTATATCCTCAATGCGGTAGGTGTCATTAACAAGTCGCATCGATTTTCCGCTGCAAGTGCGACTTCTTGTTGTTCTTCTTCTTTCTCGAGCCTCCGCAGTTGCTCACGGAAAGTTTTTGTCGTAGCTGCCATCATTGTTTTCGTGCAGGTGGTTCGTATTGTGGCGAGATTGTTTCCTTGGTTGTTTGCTTGCCAACGCATTTTCGCCGGACACCCGTTTGCGGCTGCGCTTGCCTCCTTTCTGCTTGTGCAGTGGTGCTCGCCAATTTCCTTCTGACTGTCTAGTCTGATGTTGAGGCTCGTGAGGGTCGTCGTAGGAAATGATGCAGGGCGTACCTGGATTGCCCCTCTTCTTCATGTGGCATTGGTGACCAAAGTGGCTTTGGCCTGCACAGTTGTAGCAGTAGCGTTCCCTAAAGGGGGACACCACCCAAGATGGACGACTTTTGAACCTTTGGCTGAATAGGAATGAAATTTACTGTATATACTGGCGGTTGCAAGGAAGAATGCAGTGCAAAGTTTCGTCCATGTAGATGAATTGTAAAAGAAATTAAAGTTGTTTTTATCAGGAACACAATGACTGTTTAGAAAAACTATCGTCAGAAAACTAATGTAATATCTAACATTTTCCTTCACTTCCACAGTTTCATTGCCCATAAAATTTTAGTTAGGAAAAACAATGAGGGAGCCTTTCCTTTGTCCCATTAACAAACAATAGTTTCGCTTAAGTGAAATTTATGCCAAAAAAATTGTAGAGCCCTTCCACTTCACGTGAACATGGAGGACCAGCGAAGCTGTTATTTTTACGACGTCCAAGATGATACCTAGAGGATGACGTCTAGGACGACCTCAAGGACGACTTCTAGGAAGACCTCGAGGACGACGTCTAGGACGACCTCAAGGACGACCTCAAGGACGATGCCTGGAGGACGACCTCTCGGACAACCTTGAAGACGACCTTGAGGACGACTTCTTGGACGATGCCTAGAGATAACAAGGGATCAGGACCTCACTATCTAATAATGCCAAGGAAGGCTGACTCACGCTGGTTTCCCCTTTTTTAGATGCGGAGCATCTCTTGCTCGGGTCTATGTCCCGCGGCGTCGGCGTCGTAGTCCGCACTCACACTACGCATGCGCAACTCTCCTCCTCTAGTCTCCTCTCCTTCAAGTGTGAGCGGTAGCGCGCTGCGCGCGTTCCCCATCACATGACCGGGGCGGGGTCTGAGGTGAAATCGTGTTTCCCCGGAGGAGGGAAAGGAGGAAAGTTTTCGGCGCGCGGGTCGCAGCGCCAGGCCAGGCCTTTCTAGTGGGGTGAGCTTTCCCCGCAACTCCGCGGCTGTTGTCTGCTAGCATTTCCCGACCGCTCGCGTCCGTTGCAGCCTAGATCTCGCCGGCCAGCCCGGTCTCGACGAGGAAACCTGCAAGCGCTGTTAGGGCATTTTGCGCCGCCTTACCGTGCGGTCTGATTAGACTTTCAAAGTTACTCGTGCTACATCGGTTCACCGCTGTTGACTCCACTTCACTCCGTTCTTCCGATGAAGTGTGATGGAAGCAACAGTCCCGTCAGTTAGTGGGTTGGCGCAAGCAAGCGTCAGCACCACCCCGATGCTCCGCATCACCCCATGGTTCCCCTCGGGAAGATGGTGTAATTTTTTTATTTTTATTTATTCATACTTGCCACGATTAATGGGGGGTTTTCTGTCACACAGACACATTTTTTCCCCAGATCCTAGCGCATAACAGCTTCACTGTAAAAGTGGAATGGAGAAAAATGTGTTCAAAGTGCTCCAACCTCTACCCTTTCTTTAGCATCGGTGGACCGAAAATAATTTATAAAGAATTAACTATGCAGTGTAAACTAATGAAACGTTGTAGGTATACTATATAGATATTGGTGGATGTAAATAAGGCAATTTTCAAAATCAACTTTTTTTGCAGAAATTGTTTTTTCTGGGTAGTGTCCTCCCTTAACTGGCCACGTCTTGAAAGGCGCTCGCACAATAGGACCGTCCTCTGTTGTAAGGTGGTATCTTCCTCCACAGATCAGGGCAAAGTTGAGGTCCTGTTCGTACATCTTCCGCATTGATCGGTTCCAGGAGGTCCGTCGTCCTTCAAATAGCAGTTTGAAACATTTCTGAACACCAGGAGCCTCTGGCTGCTACATCACCTTTCGAAATATTGACGTTGGAACTGGATATGTTCAAAATAGGCAAAACCGTATTGCCATCTTCTGTGACGTTGATTACACAAGCAGGCAAACAGTGCTCCTTGCCTTCTTGCATCCGCAACTGTGCGTCAACAAAGACGTGTCCTGCCACAGACTCTTTGGTCGTCCGATGAACGATCCCCCCGTAGTTCGGTGGAATCACGACAGACTCCTTGGCCCATAACACAAGGCAGCGTGGTGGAAGATCAGGGACTTGAATGTGTTGGAGCCGTTCATCATCATCAGTAGAACTGCCTTGTTCCTCGAAAATGAGAAGCATGTTCCTTCTTTGCACGATGGTACATGCAGTTGCTCTCTAAACGATCGTCCAAAAAGAAGAATCACTTGCGCTTCATTTGGAACAACATAGATAGGAACGCGGGCTGTCGCCTGATCTATGGTGACGCTTGCTTCCGTGATTCTGCACGGTAGGATCTGACCAAAACCATAGCCTCCAATCTTACATCCTCGGGACGGCTGGTTATAGTTGATCCCCAAATCATCGGCATCCTCCTTGCGCAGCGGAACGCACCGACTTTCAAGGTCAACATAAGTTGGGACATGCTTTCCGTTAACGAGAGCGTCTTAAAAATACTTTTCGTTAAGTGCATTTACTTCTTCTTTGTTTTCGATGTGATGATTTTCTACGGACACACTTTCTCTGCCGCTTGATCTGCAGTCAGCTGTTTTATGTCCTGTTCGGTGACATTTGCTACAGTGTTCTCGCTTCTTTGGTTTACTGCCTGCAGTTTATAGACATATGTCCGTATTCGTCACAGTTGAAACATCGTGGTTCACCATTAGAGTTGAATAGCAGTTTCGTTTCGGGACTCTGTGGGCATTTCGGTCGCTGGGCGAACCATTCTTTCTCGCCCTTGAACCGGTTGCTACATTGGATCAAAGGGAAGCTTCCCCGACGGCGGTGAGTCGGTCGTCCAAATGTTTGAGGCACTCCAGCAGATCCTCCGGAGTAGAAAACTTGACACAGTCCACAATCTGATCATCCGAAAGTTGACAAAGAAGCGCCAGGCTGAGTTTCTCATGGAAATACTGTTTGACGGTTACGTCCGCCAGTTTTCGCCTCGCTTCCATTTCCTGGTGTCGGCACTGTAGGTTTACGACCAATGCAAAAGCCTTTTTCAGCTCCAGCTTCCATTCAAGCCATGAACGCTGGACACTGACGAAGCCGTCGTACTACGTTTTGGCGATTCCTTAGAGCTTCCTTAGCGCAAAACACGCTGTCTGTACCTCGGTCGACGAGTATATCGCCGATAGTTTGTCAACTTTCCGTATTCAATGTTCAACTGTTTGCACCGGATTCGTGACGGGGTTGAACACTGGTACCAGCTTACCGGACTCTGCAGGTGGTCTTGGGTCGTGCGTGCGCTGGGTTGCGGGACGAAGCAGGTCAGCCATGCCTGCGACCGCTCCTCGCACGGCGGCTTGTAAAGCCTCCTGTACAATAGTCTGAGCCAGTCTGGATTGTTGGTGGAACGCTTGCTGGGCCTGCCAGCGGTATTCGTTGCACCACGGTGTCGGTGTCGGAGCGTTCCGAATCTTGATCTACCACGCTACCTTGGCTCGTGGTTGCGTTGTCACTACCGCCAAGACTCGTGCTCCCTGTTCCAGTCACAACGGTTGCTGGAAGTCGGGGAGGGCCCGCTGCCGCAGTCTGCCGTATTCGGTTCCGCTCGCTCCGCAGCCGCCCTTCCTCATCTATGTCGAGGTGCTGGTCGGTGCCGCTGCTGTAACGATTCGTGGTCACAGGAGTCGACTTCCGCTCGGTCGTGGTCACTGGATCAGGCTTGGTTCATCCCACTTCTGATATGTTAGGGCCTCGACATGGCAAACGGGGACCAGTGAAGCTTTAAAAGGGAGCGTTTAATATATGTCTGGCAGGTACGCCTGCCCAGCAAAAAGAACAGTGCGCCACACAGGTGGTGGCGTGAGCTGGGTCAGTCGTCTTCTTTTGCGACAGCGCTAACACATGTTACTTTGAAGTTACTTTTACATGTTTTTTATGGTATCAAGAAAGTACATAGGTTTTGATCCGTTAGCAAAATTGTACCAGCCAAATATGAATCGGCTAGTTTTTTCACAGTAATGCTTTAAAAGCTGGTTCTGCTTCTGTGTGACTAATTGTTTTGTACTTTTTGTTTTTTTGCTCAATGATGTCCTGCAAATGTATCATTTCTACTTTGAGATTTAGCACCGCCTGAGCTTGATCTTTTAGACAGTGTTGGCTTGTTTACAGTGTTGCGTAAAGAACATATAAAAAGTGCTTGAAGTACCGTATTTACTCAAGTAATAGCCGCACTATTTATGAACAAAACCCTTGCGTCTGCTTTCCCGCAGAACACATATACAGCCAATCATCGCGTTGTGCAAAAATAACATAGCGAATAACAAGACCGAGAACATGATTCTCCATACAAATGCAATTTTCACAGATGGTATCTTCGCGCGAAGACGTTATCTCTGTCCTATAAACTGCTGGAATCATGCTGACGATCGCGGTGATTGGCAAGCCGCATGACTCACGGAAAAGCAAACCCTCAGAGTTTCTAAATAAACAGTGCGGCTATTACTCGAGTAAATATGGTAAAAGAGAAAGTAAATGAGAGGTTATGTAGTTCAAGTAAAGTAGTAAGTACAATGGGTGCAATGGACTTGAAGTAACATACTATAAATACAATACATTTCAAGGTAAAGTACAAGTAATTTTAATGCAAGCTTTCATGATGCCCTTTCATTCCCTAGAAGCTGTTTTTTAACTGTTATGCATTGCTCAAGGGGTAATCGGAGGTGTATCAGTTTTTTAAGGAAATGGCAGCAAATATTGTATAAAGTCAAGTCGCCACAGTGTAGTTGATTTACTCTCGCTGACGAGCTATTTGACACAATCAACTTGTAAGGCACTTATTCGTGTCGGTCTTATAGCCGCCATTACTTCACTCAGAGAAATGACAAGATGACGTCTCGAAAGAGCGCGTTTTCACACGACGATACGCCATCTTTTGCTTTCAAATTCGGGGAATGTATATTGAAGTCGGGAGTTTTCTCTTCCTTGGAAAGTACCAGAAAAAATACTTCAGTAAAGTACAAGTACATGCACAGGGAATGATTCTAGACAGTAGTACCTAGAGTACTTCCCAACACTTCTTGTTTATTTTTTTTTAACAGCAGAGCTGTCAAGGGCTAGTTTCCCCAGGATCGTGTCCGCCGGATTGGAAATGATGGCACCGAACTCTGGACAGCTACCGCCATCTATGAGCGTCGGTGGCAACCAGACAACTGGTTGCCTCCGTCGCTCATAGATGGCGGCAACCTTTCTTCGGAGGAAGAATCGCGGGAGCAGAACGAGCGGCGATGTGCGCAGCAGCGCGAATGTTTTCGCAGTTGCCGTGAAGCCGCTATCGGCTAAAGTTCCACTGCGTCGAGTGCTCCAGATTCCCTTGCGAAAGCAGAGCAGATCGCTCGCCTGGAACGCCCCCGCCGAGAACAGAAACTACAGCTCCGCTGCTCTTCCTTTTTCACCAGAGTGGAAAGGCTGAAAATTTTTTTTAATATACAAACGTTAGAGGAATTACTAAGAATTCCCGAACGATCTTCGAATCTTTGAAGATCTGCATATTCTGAGTTTTGGGAGGAAAGGCAATGCAGAAAGGTCACCTATGCGTTGCCCTTAAGCACGCGATTGTTCAAGAGGAGCAAATAACGGGAGCACTAGATGCACTTCAGAGCGGGTGCTTCATTTTGTTGCCTCCTTTGAGTGAGGATGCAGTGTGTACACCTCCTGTAGTAGGCGAGAGTTCCTACGTTGGGGAGAAGCGGGGACCAGCCCTTTGATCAAATGGGTCAAGCCTTGTTGAGCTCCTGGACAGAAAGAAACGCCAGTCTTCGGCGCTAATGCCGCAGTTACTCGGCCTCTCTTGCGTCGTGTCTGTTCGCTCCCCGCGCCTTGTAGCGGTGTTGTTGCAGTGGGGGGGGGGGCTTGTAAAAAGTTTGGGGGGTTTCGGACTCTCCAAACCACTTTCTTACCCCCCCCTCTTCCTTCACCACATTCTTCCCCCTCTTTACAAATATCAGCTGATCTTCCAACACGTTATCGCTTTTTGTGCAGGTATAGGCAATTTTAGTGGCTCATGGGCACAAGAGCCCAATTTTAGTGGCAGGTAGGCAGGTAAGTAGATAGGTTAGAGCCCAATTTTAGTGGTTGATAGGCAAAACATCCACTAAAATTCGAAATTTGTAATTTGAGTAGAAGTTACTCGGAAAAAGTAATTAAAGTAAACTACTAATTACAGAAATAAAAATGTAATTGAAAGTTACTAAACTACTCAGAAAATTAGTTAAACTATAGTAACTTGAGTAGAGTAGTTGAACTACGTACAAGTCTGGCGCACAGTCACAAGACTCGTTCTAGGCAGCATGGTACAAACGAAGCCCCAAGCAGACTAGCCGACGACGATTTAATGGAACAGAGACACCGTATGGTCGCTGCAATGCAGAGGTCGGGTAACTGCACGCAACACAGAATTCAACGTGCACGTGAATGCACGGTGTGGTAACTTGGTCAGGCAAGGGGTACGTTTGGTTCTCTATAGTGAGCTACAATTTTAGAGCGAGCACGACGACCTTGTTGCAATTACCAATCCGGAGGCAGTCTTCGCAAGACCCTGAAAGTAAAAAGAACAAAAAAACGGTGCAGACGCGGCTTGGTTTACAGTCGTGCGACAACAGACACGGTCGACACACTCTCCTTTGCTGACCAATAAGCAAAGCTGTAAAGCAGTGATCCATTATCAAAAGTATGTACGTTACTGCAATTAGTGATAATTTCAGCAACTAGATGCTCCCCAAGTTAAAGGAAGTAACTATGACCTAGGTAATCAGATGTTTGAATGTGACATAAGAGTTACTTCTACGAAATTATGCCGACAAACACAAATTCACATTGCTTAGTCTCATCAGCAACACAATGTGTTGTTAGCACAGTGCTTCAAATATGGTTGTGAGCAGGGTACTGAATCAAAATTAAACTGTACTAATGTCTTTACTAACCTGGAAAATGAACTGTAAGTTAGTTACGTTTTCTGGATAACTTCAGCTTTGACACAGACTTGTAACTTAACAACATTTCAGCTCACGTAAAAGTAATTTAACTAGTACCATAAAATACCGGGAGTGCGCTCATGTTGTGAAAAGAGTTCACAACCTAGCTTCAAAACATCCATAATAAATAGGCAAAGGTCATATCAAGCAACCACCCAGAAAACTTTTGAGCCCACTGAACAAGGTGACTGAGGTGCTCCTATCGTGTCAGCTGCTTCTTCAAGAAGCCCGTGCAAAACCGCAATGCTTTATGCATTTGCGTTGGCGTGAAGTGGAAAGGCTTCACGCTAGAGCACGGTAGCAAAGCAAGCCTGACGAGAGTGGCACGACAGCTTTAAGATTTTAAAGAGTTTCTACAGCATTCCGTCGAATGACGCAAAGGCCTAGTGTACCACGTGACCTCCCTGCTTTTCTGCTCTTGGCCTTAACAAGCGCCCATCCCCATTTTTTCGTGATTATCTCCAAATTCTGCTTGGGCACCTGCTCGGTGTTTTACGGTATGTGTAACTTTCCCAGATCTCACAAGAAAAGTCAAGTATGCTTTCACACTGTGGGCTGGCACAACCAACTATGCATCTTGTGGAATGGGAACATGTTAAACGCAGACTATGCAGAGCGTAAGCTCGTCTGCTTCTTGCGTAGGGGTTGCGGAGACGTCAGAACGCCGAGCTCCGATTGGCTCCGATGGGAAGGATAGTGGGTGGACCTCAAGGCATTGAAGTCTACCCCCTATCCTTCCAGCCACAGCCAATCAGAGCTCGGCATTCGGATGTCATTGCAACCCCAGTGCAAGAAGCAGACGAACTTGCGCTTCGCATAGGCACCGACAAAATGAGAACGGCAGGGCGCGCATTTCGAACGCTTGGCCTCCAGCACCCGCTCCGTGCTTTAAGCCATGCTCTGGCTGCATGCACACCTCTCGCAGTGCACAAGACGCCGAAGCATTGTCGAACGTAGGGAGCTCGCGCCGGAGACGGCGCAACTGAAGTTCCTCTCTGCCTTTCTCGCCCCGCCAGCAACCATAACAACTTCATCCTTTTGAAAAGGCAAGAGACTTCCTTAGTTTGCTCCTCATTCAAATAGGTATCCCTTGCTGGCTCCCCTGCTAGTCCTCCTCCTTCCCTCTTCTTGCCCAAGAGGAAAAGAAGGGTAAAATAGAGGAGCATATGGCACCAAGTCCTCTCTGATTGAAGCAAAGGGTATGAAGCTTTCAACGGGTACGGAGATATTGACTGAAGGAATAAGAGAATGTAAGAGAGGAGGAGACAAGCAAAATGAAAAGCATGAAAGGATGTCAGCTTTTGAAAGAACACCAAACTCCCCGCCCCCCAAAAAAAACATTCAGTCCAATATTTACGTTGCAGGATTCGTTCCGAGCCTCACAACTTGCTTCTATGTCATGCTTCTCTTTTGTGTCAACAGTTAGAAGAGAAACACATTTGAGCCATACCTAGGCAAACCCGATTCAAATGAATGCAGATCTTCACTTTGACAGAGTCAACACCCCGGAGTCAATACTGGATATGGCGACGCGACAATGCGAGGCAAAGATGGTGTCCTCACCTCTTCTTCTTGGCCTCTTTCTTTGCGGCAAGCTCGGCCTCGGCTTGGAGCTCCTGCTCACTCTTTAGCTTCCGCCGAGGGACGAAGTTGAACGCCTTCGTCCAGTCCCCTGTGGTCTTCATCTCCAGGAGGATGTTGATCAGCGCATTCAAGGTCAGCGTCTTGGATGCGGACTTTCCCCACCTTAAAGGGGACAATGCAACGAGTTTTGTACTCCCATTAACTACTGTGTCAAATTTATCCTTCCTTTGCAGTCTTTTCAACAGCTATTTTGAATTTAGAGATAATAAATGGTGTACTGGGAAGGGCAGAATCTGGGTATTCCATAAATGTGCTTAGTTTGTGTAGCTTAAAGACCTGCCTGAGCTCCCCTCCGAAGGTGTTAGGACATGGGGTATCCAGATTTTCTCGGTTCTCAATTTTTCATCTAAGCAGAACTGTTTTCCTTTATAGCACGCCAAAATTAAACTAGATCCAACACGTTTGTAAATAAGTTATATAAGACTATGTTTCATTGAGGGGTGCCCACCAACAACTTACTGCCTCTCTTGCGACGAGCAACTTCGTACACTCAAGTGAAAACGAGGTAAAAAATAAGGAAAAAGCAAAATTATTAAAAAAAGCATTGGTGCCGAGCAACAGAACAATTTTGAAATTGTGTTTGAAGTTTGGTTATACGCCAAAGGCATCCGTTTGCTTCGAGGGTAGATTATTAAGGCATTCTGAATAGTGACGGGTCATGTGACCAGAAAAACAACTTTTTTACTTGAAAAGGCCAGAACATGACGAAAACAAAAGTTAACAAAAATTACACAGTCATGTCTCGTTAATACGGACCCCTATAATATGGATGCCCCGCTATATGGACCATTTTCGGGGACACAAACTGGGAAAATACACACATTTTTGTCTCGTTATTATGAACAACTTGCATTATGGACTCTTCCTTGGGGAAAAGGAAGTGTCTATATTTGTGACGAGGCATCACTGTAATAGTGTCACGAGCAAAAATAGCAGATTAATGTGAAACTGAAAATAAATATTTAATGGGGCAAACGTGTGCCCGCAACTCAACAAAGACGACGCCGTATGTTCTGCAATGGTGACGGAACGGCGGCTGCCCCGAGGCAGTGGGTCGCCGTTGTTCTTACACACGTGGCACGTGTGACCGAGCAGGGTACGAACCACGATCCTCCACGTGGCAGCCTAGTGCGTTAACAGCTCCGTCACGCATGCGGCGATAGCGTGTTTGCATTTTTAATGAGTTACCATATTTTTACTTCCGACTGCCCTACTCTGACAAGCCTTCCAAACGTACCGTAAAATCCCGAAAGGGCACCCACACCTGATTGATGGCCCTTTTGTTGCCCAAATTTCAATTTCAGTTACTCTGCCAATACATTGCCCACACTCCAGAAATAGCGATTCCCAAAAGTCAGAAACGTGCGGGTAGACTTTTTTTTTTTTTTTTTAAAGTCCCCCATTCTTTTTACAAAGGTAAGAGGTCACATTTTTGAGGACTAGAGTGGTAAGGGGGAAAAACCCAACAAAGGTTCAAGGTTACTCTTTCGGTGCCCCCGCATCCAATAGTCCGAATTGATAACCGTATAGGAAAACTTGGTCGGAATGACCTGGCCATCTCATTCCTCAATCTGCCAGAGAACTGTGAAGACGTATCTCCTGCGGTCCCAGGATGAGGCCCAGCTACACCATCCAGAAGAAAGTGGAAATCATGGAGTGGCACCGCAAGAACGAAATCAATGTGAGCAAGACTGCACGCCACTTCGAGGTTGACAGAAAGCGTGTACGGGAATGGAACACGAAATACCAAGTGCTCGTGCAGCGGTGCCATTGAAAGACCAAGCTAAAGATAACAATGGTTACTGGACAACCCGTTTTCAATGAAGAAACTGATGACGCATTGATGGATTTCCTAGTGACTAAGAGATCAGCCGGTCGAGCCGTCAAAAGCACGTCCGACAGCTAGCGGCACAGATGGGTCTGGGCAACTTTCAAGCATCGTGTCAGTACATCGCTCGCTGGAAAAAGCAATATGATGTGCCCATGCGGGTTGGGACAAATGAAAGTCAAAAGCTGTGTGCTGACTACGCTGAAGCGATTGCGGTCTTCAGAGAGGCTGTTTCAACTCTTCGCCGGGAGCATGATTATACGGATTAGAACATCGCCAACATGGACCAGACTATGCTGCGAATGGACTGTCCAGCAACGAGAACGAACAACGCTACCTGCAACTCAAGTATCCGAATCACCAGCACCGGATGTGGCCGGCAAGGAATGACCGTGGCTTTGTGCGCAACGGCAGCGGGAGTCACGCTTCCATCGTAGATTGTGGTTAAAGGCCGATGTACAACTTTGGTTTTCTGCAGGGAAGATAAACCTCTTAGCACTCCCCTCTCCTTAGCTGTGAGAGGAGCGAAGTTCGGACAAGGTAAAAAGTGGAGACCATATAGGAAAGGAGGAGGCAGGCAAAAGTAGAAAGCGCAAAGTGTATGTCGACCTTTAAAGAGCCAACAGGCCGGATACCCCCGAGGGCACTATTTGCACTAAAGATTCCAGGTATGTTGTTTTTAAACTTGCTCTGCCGTAGCTATAGGTAGCTACACGCTTAGAACTATGCAAGATAGAAACAAAAGCTATAAAACCGCTCCACCATAAACCGTCCCTTCGAACTTGCAAAGGAAAAAAAAAAAATGTCTGATTGTGGCACCATCAGTTACCCTAGAGCCACACCAATTTCGTCTTGCTTCGCCATAGTCGCAGAAGATGGCACAGCCACCGCCCAATTTCAATGGTCAGGCAGTTAGGTATGCCCCAGTGGGTAGACCACATTTATCCACCGGTCGCATTTGAGGCTTGTTGAATTTGCGCTTTCTTACAGCATGCGCTTTCGTAAGTCAGTCAGTTCAAAGTTGTCAATTAACTTGTACCGGTATTCTTTTCAGAAAATGTGCAGGTCATATCACCTAGAAAGGAGTGAATGACCTCTCCCGTCCTCCAAGAGTGAATACGCAGGGTCTGGGAACCGAACGTCGACGACGTGAGAAGGCTCCTCGTGCTGGACCAGGTGCCGATTCATAATACTGAGGTTGCCCAAGAAGCTCTCTACGCCAGGGACACAGACGTAGCCCTGATGCCAGGCGGCTGCACATCAATACTGCAACCTGACGATATGCCGTGAACAAAATCGTTTAAGGATGCGTTTCGTGAACGTTGGGCCGTGTTCTTCCAGGTGCGCGAGCTGACTCCTAAGGGAAATCCAAAGTGGCCGTCTAGGCAGAACGTCGTAAACTTTGTGGCAGAGGCGTCAGCCTCCCTCTCCGAGGACACGGTGCAACGGTCCTTCGAGAGGTGCGGCATTTCAACGAGCCTCGATGGAATGAAGGACGGCAAACTCAACGACCGTTTGGCATTGGTGGAAGACGCGGCAGAGGCAGGACCCGGGGAACACAGGAGCCTGGCGGACGAGGCCTTGGACTTAATTTTTGACAGCGGCAGTGATTTAGCGATGAGGATTAGCGAGAATAAAGCCACAAAGAAATCTGCCGTTTCTTGTACTTTTTGTGGTTTTTCGAGTTGACTACCGAAACATGGCCCACTCCACTTTTTGCCACAATTATCTCTGGCAAAAGGGTGGGCACCCTTTCGGGATTTTACGGTAGTAGTCATCTTTCATGTGACCCCGTCAGAGATTTGCAGCGTAACTGTGTCACAAGGGGTGAAGTGAAAAAAATATAATTTCTGAGTGCTCCGATTCCTCCAACAAGTTCAATAGTAAACTGCGGTTTCTCCATTCCAAGTTTGCTAGCGAGCCGAAGTGTAGGCAGAAAACTGTTTGTAGGCCCCGCAACGAAATAATCTATTAATATTAACTGAGCTTCTTTTCTTCAACTTACTAAGTATTGTGCTATTCTTGAAGGAGCCAACAAGTTCTCTTTCAATAATGTCTCACTTCAATTAGAAGAACCAGCTCGTCTGTTTTCCCCGGTTGACGCACTCAACCGCTTTGTACGAACCAGGCTCGCTCAAGGTTTGGTTTACGACTGTGCCAACGGATGACAGCGCTGCATTTTTTTTTTGCTTTCGTTTTGTTTGTGGCTAGAAACTTGATTTTGAAGGCAACAAACGTAATTTTGAAGACAACGATTAAAGAGATTGTCCGGTAAGATTTTGCCCTTCAGAAAACAATTAATTTATACTGGCATTGCTTTTCAGGAATATAATCCGCACAAGATCCGAATTCGTAATCCCCCGCCGCACAAGTAATTTGATTTTAAACAAAGCCAAACTGCTCAGATTGCACCTACAAAACACACAGCGTTTTCGTTGGCAGCGGCGGAAACTCTGACGCGACATCATACAAAGAGAGTTACCTCAGCTTTTGACTAATGTCTCGGTGAAATAACTTTGTTCTAAGAAAGACTAGGCTTACTCTATTGAGAGAAGCTCAATTCTTCGACGATGATCGTTGTACGCACCATAAACCACGTTCATCGAAACCGGAAATAAGTCAACGCCCGCGACTCTCCGACACGACCAGCCATGCATACTTGCGAAATTTGGAGTGAAGTATCATATTGATGTTCATAATTGATTGAACAAACATTGGGGCATTTTTTAATTAAAAATCATCACATAGGACTATATTCATGCCCTCTCTAAGTGACCAGCCCGAAAACTTATTAACTTTCGGATATCACCGGAAAATCCCTTTTAGGCAGTTGAGGGTAAGAAATTTCCAAAACCTAAAAACGGTTAAGGGGTTAAGAAAGTTTTTGGCTTGTTCAATACCTGGTCATCGGCAAAAGTTTGGTATTCACTAAGTACTGTAAATGACTTTTTTTTTGCGGGCCCAATATTTCGCAATTTAGTAGGGGTGTGCGAATAGTGATTTTTTAAACCGAATCGAATATGAAGCGAATAATTGTTGCATCGAATCGAATACGAATACGAATCGAATAATTTTCGAATAGTTTCCAAATAGTAAGTAGACAGCTACTAAAGAAGAGCAAAGAGATTATAAAATTGTTTTTATTGTTCCAAAATGTTTCTTAAAATTAGTATAGTAAAATTCGACTAGACGATAATGACTAGAGTTCAACGATATATAATTAAATAAAGACAAAAGCTACTAAAATATTAGAATACTAAACAGAATATCACGGTTTACGCGGATGCTGACCATAAAATCAAACTTCGCTTGAGCCTGGTACATCCTGAAGCATTGTACTTAGTAAGAACTCTACATTCTCTTTTTATTCCTTGTTGTAGCAGATATCCTTGAATCGAGGATCAAGGAAGGTGGCAAGGGCGTGATGTGCCTGTGTGCCAACGTCCAGGGACCTTGTTTTCACTAATCTGAGAAGATTCTGGGAAAACGCAATGTCTTGTTTCCCTTGCACCCTCAAAAAATAACATCTTCTCACATTGAACAAGTGGAACAGCAATGGAAAGTGTTGGGAAAGACTCGACACAAGCAGCTGTTGTGGCTTCTTCAATAGGTAGCATGGGAGCGGCCGAAAAACTTCCACATTCTACTGCGCTTTCTCTTCGAACAACTTCCCGCTTCTACCACTCCTACTTCGCTCATACAGAGAGGCGGTTCCGCTGCAACCAGTGCAGTTCTGAAACGTCTCTATGACAAGCTTTCCGAAAGCGTGCATGAGCATCTCGAGCGAAAGCGGTCCCTAAAGGCTGAACCGCATGTAAGCGATTCAGCGAGCGACGAGACGACCGACAGCGACGAGAGTCAGCAGCGAGCGACGATTTCTCACTGTCGCTCGTCAGGTCGCTCGGTGTTTGGATATCTAAAAAACGTCCTCATCGCCTCGGTCGCTTGCTCACGCCACTTTCCTGCGGCTTGCCTCATCGCGCGACTGACCGAGCGACAGCGAAGCGGGTTGACGTCGCCTGTTTTGTCTCTCGGCGAATCGCTTACATGCGGGTTATACCTATGGGTTATACTTAACACAGTGGTCCCTAATGGAGGCAACAGCAACGTACGTATAGAGAGAAACTGCTGCTGCCGATGATGACAGTCATTGTCTGGGAGAAGAGGGTACGTTTTTTTATCTTGCGGGTATGTATGGCAGGCGTGCCGGCGTGTTGTGGGACGCTTGGGAAGGGAATCTCGCGGCGCAACACCGTAACGACTATTCGGAAATTATTCGAAAAATATTCGAAACTTATAAAAATTAATATTCGATTCGATTAACGAATCGAATAGGGTAATATTCGATTCGTTATTCGAAAATGACGAATATTCGCACACCCCTACAATTTAGGTCAAAGCTGAAGTTTTGGAATAATTCACGGGTTCTGATTTTTCCGACGCGGTGGGATCTCAATATAGATTCCAATGTGTTTACATCTTACGGGAATTGTTTGCGGGACCTATTTTTTGCAAATTACAGGCGATTTGCGAAATTCACGAAAATTAAGTCGTTTACAGTATACGAAACGGGGCTTTAGGAAATGTAAGCCCCCTCACCCCCCCCCACAAAAAAACGACATCAACAAAAACTGGGTCAATGTTTTCTTTTCACGATTAAAGATAGTTGAAAAGAATCTCGCCTAGTACTGGAGAGCTCAGAGATGAATAGAAAATGCACCCTTCAAATGGTCATTACACGAAAAGTCTGTTGACAGAAGTATTCAATGGGAGAGGGAAATGACAGAGTGAAAGAGGCCAATAAAAAGGCCAGCACAACCCACTCACTGGAGGTAATTTTCGAGAGGCAGCTTTGCAACCCTGATGCCATCCCGCTTCGCCTTGGCCAAGGAGAGAGGCTTTTGCATGCCCTTGTCCACAAGGGCTCCTGGACAGTTCACAGGAAACACATTGCATACAGAGGTTAGAAACATTATCGGGGGACCTTGATACAGCTTCAATATGCTATGCCCACCATGATTCATTACCAGAAGATGGACCAAGGGGGTTAGGGTGCCACTAACAACAGTTGTCATCTGGGCATGCCATAAATCAATGCACCTAAAAGTCAGATGGACGTATTGGCGATTTTCATTGCATGTTGCTAACCTACTTTCACGGCTTTTTTCTCTAGACCACAAGCGCTGCAAAAATCCAATTCGCTTGCGAAAGTTAGCAAGCGAACCTGCCAAGAGACCTTTCTAATTCAAGCTGCTGGGTGCCGTCGATTTCGCAGAAGTCGCCAGCAGTCTTCTCTAGTCTGTCCTAACCTCATGAGAAGTGGATAAAAAGAAGTAACTACGTAGCTAAACTTCCTGTTTTCTACTATGTCTACTATGTCGACTCTGGACTAGCAACTCCCAATGAAAGTTGACAGCTTAGAGGAATGCATGGCTTAGAGGAATGCATGACTTGGAGGAATGTATGGCATATACTATTATCAGCATGCATGCTTCATTTTACATTTTTCATGTGTTCAGCTCAGACTTAAAACACATTTTTGATCTTTTACTAGCCTTCCCTTCAATACAAGAGGTTTTCAAAAACCCAAAACTACGCAAAGTATGCAAGAGTGGCCACATATCCATGTCTTCGCCAGCTACCCTTCTTAGAGATAAATAATGCACAATCAATGACATAACTCACTAGAAGAGTGATTTTTAAAATGGGCCATGTTCCAGACTGGATTAACATCTATGCCTGTAATCACCTTACCCAAGTAACAAAGAAATTGAGTCTTTAGCCTCTTTACAGTTAATTTCGTTTCAAATATTGAAGCTACTGTTCCGAAATAAAATAAATGTTTTCATGCGTGGCCCCCCTAAGGTCCGAGTATTGGTGAATGAAATGAATTCGATTGGATTATGTTGGCTCGACCTTTCACATTGGGCAATCGCATTTAAAACAAATCTCGATGTAGCACTCAAATCGACAAGGGTTGTCCGCCATGGCTCTAGACTACAGCCAGTGAATGTTCCAAGAGTACTTTATTCCACGGCATCTATGAAAAATCGGAGAATCAAGGCTTCTGATCTACTGATCTTGGCCATCTTGAACTGAGAAGAAAGAGAAACAAATGTTAGCAAAACCTCTACACTGGAATTATGGTGCCCGGAGCGTGACTTCGATTGGTGCATTTACCGCGTGCACAAATGTGGTCTCTTGATTTCTGCCCGACGAAGATTGGACTGGATTGGATGTGATGGCTTAACTCTATGCATTGGGCGATCACTGTGAAAAAAGACAGGATCTAGCCATAGATAGAAGAGTCACACTGTTGCCTGTCACGATCCTGGCAGTGGCAGAGCGGCGGAGGCAGACACAGCAGACGTCTGTTTTGCCTTGGCTCGCTCTAGGCGCGACGGTCCACACAAGCTTATGCAGCAACGAATTCGACGCTGTGACGACAGCGACACTGGTGTTTGCTCGCCTTTTTCGCTTGAAAATTTCATGACCAACTGTCGTGACAGCGGCAATTGACGGCACGAGACGTCGGCTCCTGCAAGATTTTACGTTGCCGCTTTGGGACCCCCTTTTTATGCATGGGCGGCGTAGAACGCTGAACACATTGGGCCGAAGAAGTGTTCCAAGAACCGAAGCTATAGACTCAAGCAGCTGGTGAGTTTTGTCTGGTCGAAAGAGGGTAAGCTCATTAGATTCTCGCTAGAGCTTTCAGTATCAAATAGTTTGTAGGCTAGCTCGCAAGACGAGATCGGCAGATTGTTCGTCATCCACCGGCGAGCGAGCCTCGACTGCCTCGCTTAAGCACTCTATGGTGGCACTGTGAGGAAGTTTGGAAACAAAGCTTAGGAGTACTCTGGGAACAACATTTAGTGATTTGAGTCCACATTGCGCGAAGTCGAACGTACCGATGATGTAGATGGCGTCGTGGTCGTACGACAGCGTCTGCTTTGCGTCGGGGGTCAAGTACACCAGCCGCTCCCTGGGGTACAGGTCCAGGTAGCTCTTCTCCGTCGTCGTGATCAGGCAGTTGGGCTGCTCCAGGTGCGGCAGCGCGCTCAGCAGCCTCCTCTTGTACTGGCCGCCCTCTCCGACGTTGCAGAAGACGAGGTTGAACGGGTCGGGGTGGATGCGGTTGGCCGCGTACGCCTCCTGCAGTTGGTCGGCGGCGTTCACGATCTCCCGCTTCGACATCTCGCTCTCGTAGTCAAGGTCGTAGACGAGCGTCTGTCCAAACATGGCGGAGTACATCTGGCGGTAGTTGTAGAAGCGCGACATGGCGGGGTCCCGGATGAACAGGAAGATGGTGTTCTCGGGGCCGTACTGGATGTGGTTGATGGAACCGTCCTCTAGGGCGCGTTTCCGTTTTTCCTCTTTCGCGGCTTCGCGCTCGAGACGGCGGCGCTCCTTAAGCCGTTTGGCCGCCAGCTCCGACCTCTCGGTCTTGAACAGGTAGTTGAAGTAGCGGGAGCGAGCCATCGTCGAGCGTAGTGCCAAGAGTTCGGTCATCTCCTTGACGGTGAGTTTCGATGGCACGCGGCCGACCGTGTCTCGGCTGTTGACGTACTCCAGCAGGATCAGGTGGATCTTCTTGCGGTTCTCTTCCGATGTGGCGAGAACCTCGAAGTCGTCCACGCTCATCTCGACCTCGGACTCTGGAGGAGTGTCGACGGACGGGCCGTGCTTTGGACGATCGGCTACGCTTAGGTTGCGCACTGACAGTCTCGAAGTCACGGCGAGCATTGGGGTGTCCAGTCTTTGCACGACTGTAGGTGGGTGTTGGCGGCACAGAGCACGGCAGTGGCCGGACAGGCGCATCAACTTCTGCAGGTACCTCGACATGGCTAGAAAGCGGTCACGGTGAATAAAAAAGACGAGATGCTCACGTTTCGACCTCACCAGCGTAGCCGCGGTTAACGAAACAACGGCAGTTCGTGCCGTCAAAACGGCTGCCCATTTGGTTTGAACCCAACCTGCAGTTGCGAAGCATGCGACCTTGGTGTTGCAGACATTGAAACCACTCTACACCGTTCGTGCGCTCTTACGACATAACACCCGTCTCGTACATTCACCACATTCACTGTGCCACGAATGGAAGTCGGCAGAGACTAGAAAGGAAAATTATAGTATAATTAAACAACTCGATGATCGCTGCCACACACAAAATGGTCAAAGCACATGTGCGACCTGAGCGGCGATACAAACCTTGGATTGGATTGGATAATTTTCATCTATCTGATAACTTTCTGTTGCGGAACAAATCGGCGCCTGCACGTAACGATCTAGTTTTCGTCAAAGGTCTATTTCACAGGTCAATTTTATGTTGTAAAAGTACAAAACGTAGCTTTCTTTCTGGAAAAAAAAAATAGGGCCAAAAAACTTGCCAGGGTCAACGGCGGACAGCGACGCAGACGACTTTCAAAACTTGAAGCGTCCCATCGCGGCAAAATACCACGCAGTGCACTCTGGGAACTAGTCACTCAGTTTCGGTTTCGATTGAGGAGCTTCAATTCATGCTATCACGCCGTGACCGAATGGCGTATATACATTTCACCGAGAGCACAAAGCCGCGAGGAGGAAAAAGAAAGAAAGAGAGGAGAAAAGGGGGAGAGAGGCCGCCGTGATTGGCCGTTGTAGTCACGTGGTACGCGCCCGGCTGTTCTGGCCGTCACCCCCGCAAGCCTCACCCGCGAGCAGACGCCGCCGGCGCCTTTGGGCTGCTGTGGCTGCCACGCCGGCCCCGCCGAAGTCAACGGTACGCCGCGAGTGTGTAATCCAGAAAACTGAAAATTTAGAAGTGAGATCGACGCGCTCACAGTAGACAACACGCCCGTGACTCCCAATGTACAACCAGCGAACCTAGGCAGAGCACATAGCTACTCGCTGCCTTAGGCTTAGCGCGCGCAGGGAGCGGGGGGGGGGGGGGGGGGGGGGGGGGGGTGGAGTGCCGAATTTATTTATGGTGTACAGATATATTTTTCCTCATCACCTCACGCCCAGGCGTACACGCCGATGCCGCCAATGTTTCTGTCGCGTTACGGCACTGGCGCAGCATACCGCGGTGCCGCTAGCTAGTTGTTTCGATTTCTTGATCGCCACTGCTGATTCCAGCAACGCCTTTCCGACTTTCGCGATTGACGATTAGCCTCCGTGGGGTCTAAGGACGCGAGCGAAGGCCCTAATATTTGCACGTGCATATGTTGCACGAACAATTTCCTACTTGAGAAAGCGACTCTGGCTGTTTGAGTACGTACGCGTCGTACACGCTACGACGCTTCGCATTTTTACTCGCCCCCCTCGGCAATTATAGTCAGTCTATCAGTGTTTGACGTAAATCTACGCGCTTTTGGCTTTACGACGCTACTAGACCGAGGTTTCTGCGCCGTTGTGGCACGCGAACGCGTAGCTTCAGAACCTGCTTTCCTTGTCCCACTGTTCTTAAAGATAAACTAATTTTCACAGGAAAAAAAAAAGGGGGGGGGGGGGGAAGACATAGCTAGTGATTACGCGAATGGTGCAATTTTCGAATTCTTAGTGTTCAACGTTTCATACATAATTCATACACAATTTCATTAATTTCACACATTGAATGCTGCTGGACGAAAACCGGGTTTCTTTAACTATGCAGTCCCTATCATGCTATACATCCTCGCGGGTTTATTTCAATCCGGCAAGTATTGAGAAAATATTCTTAAAAGGGCGGTGCAACGATGTTCCCTTCGAAAGTTTTTCACTTTTCACAAGCATTACTGGCACTAGTGGAACTCAAGGATACTCAAACGCAACGCCACTGACCAAGAAACTCCTTTGTTGCAGAGTAATTTGAAAGATAAAAGCGAGCGTTTTCTTTTAATCTCTCGTTCACAAACCTTGATGACGTTAATGGGGATCACAGTACCCCTAATGACGATATTTGAACGTGGCTCGTAGATTGGACCCGAGCATTGCATGAGCACACAATTTGGGCTCATGATAATCAATAGCTCAACAAGCATTTAGGTAGTGGCCCGTGTCCATTCGCTGGAATGACGACAATACCCTAACCATAACGATGTCTTGTAACTCAGTGTGTGTCCTGCACTTTAAGAAAAAAAGGAGGAGAAAGGTAGCAAAAGTGACTGTTCCTCCTTGCGTTGGACACGCCCCCCTGAGAAGGGAGGAACGGAAGGTAAGACGAAAGGAACAGCATGGGTTCCTCCTTGTATAGTTGGTGCAGGGGGAAAATAAAGAAAAAAAAATAGTTGGTGCAGGGGTAGAACATCGCGCTACTGATCAAGCGGCCGAAAGTTCGATCCCTAGTTTTTTTTTTTTTTTTTCTTGCTTTGTTAGTTTTCTTTTTTTTAATTTGTCAAAACAAAAATAAACAAAACCCAGACCGATGGAAGGAAAATTAAAGTCCTTATTATCCACCGACGCCAAGGAAAACTATATAAATATCATTGCTACAAGCTTCATCAGCACGCTGTTTCATAAACAGGATTTAGGCACCCAGGTTGGAGCTAAGCCGTTGACGCAGGGGCCAAGACGACGAGGTCGGTCCTTCAGTCGTTTCTTTTCCCGTAGAGTTTTCGACATTCATAAAGAAAAAAGCGCACTCTAAGAAAGAATAGAGAAAAAAGGTAGCAACGGCGCGCCTCCAAGCGGACATGAGAAGAAGGGAGGAACGAGACGTTTTCCTCCTTTTCCAGGCAGACGGGAGAAAGCTTTCGCCCTTCCAACTCATCTTCTTTCGGTTCGTTTTTCGAGCACGTCGCTCACGTTGTTTAATAAATGTTGGTAAGTTGATTGAGCTTCAGTGGCAGCGAAGGCCGCCTGTAATTCCGTCTTCTAGTCCAAACGTGCAGAACATTTCGGTTGCATTGACGTTTTTACCACTAATGTTATCAAACGAGCACACGAAGCCGCTAGAAACAGCGAAGTTCCGGAGCAGTGCCAGTAGCGCTACGTACACTGGTTAAGACAGTTAAGATGGCCGTTTCTGGATGGACCTTTTTCGAGAAGCGTTCTGCGCACGCGCGAGCACTCGATGCCAAGCGGCGGAAGTCGGTACTAGAAATCGAGGAAATTCGGAAAGAGTCTGTGGACCAGCGAGTAGGACACGTGATTGCAACATATATATAATTGTGTTACACAAAAAAAGAAAGTGGACAGAAAGAAAAACATGACGTTTGGGTGGACGCCACAGATCCCCGTCTTTAGAGTCGCGTTGGGCATGCGCCGCTGCTCGGAGAACGAAGAAACTGGTAGCGTAGCTCCCATTATCGTATGGTAGCGCAGGTAGGTCACTTCCTCGATTTTTATTTCGTGCAGCCACCGCCTGGTGCCGTCGGTATGTGAAAAAGGTCCATTGCCACGCGGAACTACAGTAGCGGAATCACGCGGAACTGTGTCGACGTTTTCGACGTTATGGAAATCGCAGGAACTGCGTCCAAGGGAGGCAGGTTTTCCTGCCGGCTGCCTGGGTGCCTTCCGTGCTGAATTCGGTTCTGTTTTCCCGTGCCGAGTGCCAACCGGCGTTCAACGTGGTTCTGTATTTCTGCGTGTCAGCAACATAGCAGCAACAATGCATCGTGATGGCAGTGTTGTGCGTAGTGAACAGAAGACTGGAATTATCGCCGATGTGACCGTGTGTTCGCGTATCAGTGGTGTAACAACAAGATGAGATGACGTAAACTGTCGGGCATTGATGCCGCTGGTCGGGCCTTGATTGGAGGGGGCGGGGTGTCGCAGGTTGACATTCCGCTTTACATTACGAGTAAAGAGTTTCAGACCACTTGAGGAATTAGGTGCAGTCGATCGACGTGCGGATAGTCATGTTGGAACGCTGGTCTGAATGGTAAACTCCTATCGTACAGTGGCCAATGTGTCTGTCGGTCCCCAGGAGAGATTGCGCTCTGGGGAAAAGACTGGACAGTACGAAATTATGACGGAAAGTATGTACGTATATTTACAATGAAATTTTAGCATTAAAAATAAGAAAAAAAAAAAAAAAAACAGGTAAAATCGAAAACAAAAAGCTATCCTTTATTTTGCTGTTTAAATATACTACCGTTCCTGGAGAAACTGCCCTCCAAGTGGCGCGCTGGAATGAGCGCTAGAAGTTTTCGAGCTCGCCACGGCGTAGCTGGCGTAGCTCCGTACACTTGCCGCAAGTCGCGGCTTTGACTGCATTCAAGTTATCGAAAAGCGATTTCTCTGCCCGTGAAGCATCACTTCCAGCTAGGTGAATATCTGCTCTACAGAGATTAATTCAAGACGGCAATTGCAGCCGTGCGCGAACAGCACAAGTAGAAAAACAAACTCTACAATATAAATAGTGGCTACGAAGTGCCGTGCGGGGAAACGAACTCATGGCTTGGAACCGCATTGGAGCGGCT